>JAOEHY010013490.1:0-62753 GCA_025447955.1 Psilopsiagon aurifrons | reverse complement strand
TGCCAGTGAAGACCGAGGCAAAGAAGTCATTAAGAACCTCAGCCTTCTCCAAATCCAGGGTAGCCAGTTCTCCTGATGGCTTCTGGAGAGGGCCACATTGTCCCTAGTCTGTCTTTTATTCTCTTGTGTACCTATAGAATCCCTTCCTGTTATCTTTAACGTCCCTAGCCAGTTTAATTCTGATTGGGCCTTAGCCTTCCTAACCTGGTCCCTAGCTTCCTAGACAACATCCCTGTATTCTTCCCAGGCCGCCTGTCCTTGCTTCCACCTTTTATAAGCCTCTTTTTTTCTTCGAGGTTTCCTCAGCAGCTCCTTATCCATCCAAGGGGGTCTTCTGGCCCTCCTGCACCACTTCCTTCTAGTTGGGATGCAACACTCCTGAGCTTGTAGCAGGTGATCCATGGATATCAACCAACAGTCTTGGGCCCCCCTGCCCTCTAGGGCTATATTCCATGGGACCTTACTGAGCAGGTTCCTGAAGAGGCCAAAGTCTGCTCTCTTGAAGTCCAGAGCAGTGAGCTTGCTGCACGCTCTTCTCACTGTCCTGAGGATCTTGAATTTGACCATTCATCTATAGGCATTCTGTGAATTTCTTCAGGAAGGGAGTAATGGAAGGACAGTGACAGAATATTTAATCTTCTGAGCCCTTCAGCCTGTGTGATGAGCTTAAAACAAGTGTCTTTCTTCACAAGCCAGACAGGTTTCTTCATCTCATGTTGCCTCACTGATCTGGAAGATGGATATCTTCTTTACTAGTGCACTAGGAACACAACTACACTTTTTTCTGGAGGAAAACCAGAAAAGGCTATCGAAGTGAAATGTCCCAGTTTCATTCTGCCTCTACTAGGACTGATTGTAGTTGTCTTTGTGTACCTCAAAACACTGGGAGATGGTCTCTTCCTAACAGGCATGTTACTGTCCTCTCTGCCTGAAAACAGTGAATAAGCCCACTGTAAAAAAGATGAACTAGAACAGTACTCTGTAGGCATAACACTGAGTATTTCCCTGTACCTCCATAAAAGACCCCCCAAACCTGTCAAAGAGATCACAGCTTCTTCAGAGGACTCACTGGCTTCTTCTGAGCAGAATCAGCATGTTTGGATTTTATTTTCATTGTCTTTTTTCCTCTGTTTAAGTGCACAGACCTGTGACTGACTTGTGGTCTTGATCTAAATTTGTAAGCTGACATATTTTCCACTCTTTTCTCCACTTACTCATAATAACTGCAGATCTATTTATTTGATTGACTGGGTTTTGTTTGTTTATTGTGTTATTCTTGACAGATTGTCTTTGCTATGATAGAGGCCTCTGAGCTCTTGAGACAGGTAATGTGTCAGCTTAGTCAAACACAGTAAGGTGACTTAGGTATGTAAAGTTGGTTTATTCTGTCTACTATTCACAAGCCTCCTTGGGCAGTTTTTTAGCAATTTCATGCTTTTTTATGTGATCTGCATAGGCAGAATGCAGGACTCTTCATTCAGAAAATATCATGTGTCTGCAAAGACTAGAGAGCAGTGTAGCGTACTTTATTAAGTAAAGGCTTTGCATTTATATATTGAAGAAGTTCTTATGTGATTTTTTTTTTCCACAGCATCCCGCTGGGGAACAGACCATTATCAGATACATCTGACCTAAATTTGAAATTACCTTAATATTGGTACTGTGTAATGCTGTTATATTTTTCTGCAGTTGGGGCCTCTTTTCATTTTCTGTATAGAATTGTCTTGGTAGGTGTCTGCTTTCTGCATGATTCTTATTGTATCAGTTCCATTCTATCTTGTCATGTTACTCCTTCTTCATACTTTGTATTGAAGTAAGAGAATGTCATATGTAGCGATTTACTCAGTAAGTGCTAGATCTAGGCATGCATGACAGATAAAACAGTTTCCGTAGGAGCTACAAAATTGAGTTTAGGGAAAGAAAAGGCAGGAGAGAAGGGCAAATACTTTCATTTTAGATCAGCTTCAGCAGTACAATTAATACTCCATGCATTTTGAACTGGTTCTGCTTTCTGCTAGGAGTCAGCCATAAATCCAATAGGGAAATAATGGAAAACCGTATGAGTGTTGTGGGCATTTGCAAACCCTTACAACATCCCCACAAGGATTCAGTACAATGCATTTGGCACTCTTGACCTACACTGAAAATTGTTTCCACAAGGCAGTTCATAATACAGTGGCTGAGAAGACCCCAAGGTCTTCACATACCATACCACGTCACTTATAAAGGTATGCACTCACTTATCAAAGCATACTAACAAGAAAAAAAAAGGAGAAATAAGCATTTCTTTCAAAACAGATTTTTTACTAAATCAGTTTTTGTTTCATGATTCTCAAGTGAACAGAATCCATCAGAAACTCCCGCTGAAGTATGTTAGAAATTCCCAAATGGTGTGCAGTGTGCATAAATAGCCACACTATTGACAAATCATATAGTAAGTTTTATATGCATTTCTGCTTTTATATAGCTTTAAAGTAAGTAGGTAACATAGCTCCTTCTCAGGTGATGACAGCCTTACAGGAATAAAATAACAAGTAGAACCTGGTTTCAGGAATCAAACTTCCTAGACCCATAATCCTTTTGAATAATTACTTGTAGGAAGTACTCTTTGTAAGAAACTATCTTTTCAAATGAAAGGAGTATTTCTTCTCCAATTATATGGCCTCAGCTAAAATTCTTGAACCCTAAAGTGCCCAGTTGGGTGAAGCACTTGAACTCATTTCTGAGGAATGTGAGGACTCCTGATTTATTTCTCTTTTGTTAAGAGGTGAAATAATCAAATCCTAATTGTTTCTCAAAGTAAAAGTGTAAGAAAGCATTTAGATCTTCTGTTTGTTATGTGCTAGAGGCTAATAAGGAGTGAGAAGGAAGGAAAAAGAATGGAATTTCATTAACTTTCAACACACTTGCTAAAGAAAAAGCAACAAAAACACTTTCCATCAACAGTGGAAGATTTTGAGTGACAGAGAATGTGACAGCAGACTGTGTGTGGCACAGCAGGGGCCAAAGAGGTGCTTCCCTTCACTGGCAGCTCTTTCATTGTCTTTTTTGTTCCATGATGAGGCCCCAGGTTGGGTTTTGCATGCCTTCCCTGGAGCTGCTCACATGTTTAAATTCAAGACCTTTCTCAGAGCATCTCTCCTCTAGGTTACATCTGTTCAGGTCTGACTCACTCATCTACATACCTTGTTCAGTGCTCTGAACTGGGAGTGGCTTACCAGTTGCGATTTTCTGCATTGCAAAAAGCATTGTTTTCCATGTATACAGTTGTATGAGCAACATGTGTTACACATGTGCAAGTACAGAATATTTCTCCCTAGAGGCTTGACTTCCAGATCTGCTACCAACTTGAGAAGCTCCGAAAATAAGGTGCTTTCCTTCCTCCCCCCTTGCCTAGCTGCTGCGATAAACATGGCTCTGCCTCTTAGTCCTTCATCTTGTTTTCCAATCGCCTATATCACTTCCCCTATACCATTCCTTCCCCATGGTACTGTTTAGGATCCAACTCATAAATATTTCATGGGTTATTTGGAGGTGATGGCTTTCAGAGGAACATGCTGAGATGTGGTATAGAGACAAATCTGCAGCTTCATACTGTAGTCAGATAATGACAGAGATGTTGTGCAGACTTAAAACAAAAAGTATAATAGTCCAGTATGGTTTGTATTCTAGACTGTCATAAGCAGCAGTACTTCTCCATTTTAAAAACAAAAATCATTCCAGGTCACTGCATGACTCTGTTCTTATGTAAGATTGAATTAGAGGTAAATTGGCTTTTGTTTCTTTGAATGACTGTTCATGTTGCATTGTATTCTGTTCACAAAGGTCAAGGTTGATTTTTGTTCTGGTGGTACAAGTTGTCTGATTATGGTAAGATAGAACAGTACTAAAGCTGTTTTTTCACTGATCACCTTTGATTGTCATTTTTACAGCAGGCTTGTTGGTAAGTGCATTTAGTGAAATTACACAGGTTTGGGGACCTTTTGGCTATTCTATTTGTAATATTATGTTCTATCCGAAGAGCAGGACTAAATTGAAATCATTCTTTCTCTTTCCCATCTCCCCCTTCAAAAATCATGGCATGTTGCTTTGTATTTAATTTGATGTAGCTTGAGATACTGTTTTGGATCAGTCTGAAACTGGAATACAATGCATAGTGATGGTGAATGGCCTGTTGTCAGCACTGGTTAAAGAAGCTGTGACAAATCAGCAGTGGAGATGGAGAGAAGGAATCATTTTACAGCTAGGAAAACTACAATGGCAGTTGTATTAGGAAATCATTGTTCTCTTGGTGTGTTTTTTTGTTGCCCAAATGTCAGTGTTTCTCAATAGCTTGCTTATAGGAATAGGAGTTAAGGGAATTCTTGGTGTCCAATTCACAGAACATGTGTTATTGCTTGACTTCTCAATTCGTGAGCTGCTCTGAGCAGGCTGTAATCATATTTCATGCTGATTTTTGGTGTCTGCTAAGCATTATTTTGGGTTTTTATGATTTTTGTCTATCTTATTTGCACAGGGGAAACAAAAGGGCAAACCAGATCAGGAAAAAGAGCTTTGAGCTATAGCTTGTCTCAAGAATGTATTACCTGGCTCAGCCTTGGGGTACTTTATCCTTGTCTTTCAGTTTACGTATCTGTAGGGACAAAAACTGTTACTGTGTTCTATGATAAAGGTCATTGTGGAGGAGGCCCAGGCTTCTTCATTACAGTGCAGTCAGAGGTATTGGTTTATCTTTTGATTGCTGTGAAATAATGGTTAGCGCCACTCTTTGCCAAAGACATCATTATTCTGTCTAGAAAGTATCAGTACAGCTTCATTACTTCCTGGAAAGTGTTTGGTGCAGTACAGATACAGGCCTGCTCCTTCTCAGTTCTCTTTGTACAGCACATAAATGAACTCTGCTCCATTTTACTACAGCTTTAGATGAGACCAAATTATAAGTTTCTATGAACTGGGATATGAATCCTAATAATCAGGTTCAATGAAAGTAAAATGAATGCAGCCAAAATCTCTAAGTTCCTCTTTATATTTTAAATATTGTTTTTGTTTTAATATTGCAGATGTTTTCAAGTTTTTTGAAAAATATTCTAATTAGAATGAAGGATAGCGCAGAAGCTAAGCAGCATAACTAGCTTACCTAATCTGCCATGCAATGCACAGGTTGTTACAAGATCCGCTAAGCAGGAGAGAAAAACTTAGAAAGTGATTGAGGAGCATTTTTCCTTAACCAGTTCAGCTCTTTGACCACACTGGGAAAATACACCGTGTTGGAAAACAGTTACCAACAGTTTTGTCTTTAATGTGCTTACAAACCACTGTGTAAACTGTGACCGACTCAAATGTCATTAAGTACCATTTTCCCTATCTGTGCTAGCAGTAAAATTGTGTTCAGGAGTCAGTGTATTTTTACTGTGTGCCAAGTGTAGACAAAATCTGACTTGCTCACTGTAAAATATCTACACCAAAGAGCTTTTAAATGTGGTAAGTCTATGACTAATGTTAGCGCTTATAGGACTGTCAGGGACAATGTAAGTATTTATGTAGATATTTTCCAGTAATGACTTTGAGGGTTGTTTGCTTTACACTCTATAAAATAAACATAATACAGCCAGACAAAGTTAGGAGTCTTTGCTTATCTTAATAGAAAGAGCATCTTCCATGAAGGTGCTTGAGGAGCCGAGATAGATGATAAGAAAGCACCCAAGTGTGTTTAACTCACCAGAGAATATTGTTTTCAAAAGGTTACCCAGTAGCTAGTTCAAGCTGCATTTTAAAAGCATCAGTTAATGCAGCAGACCTGTGTAATCTCCGTTTCTCTTACAAAAGCTCATACAAGGGCTCTTAGCCATGGATTTCCAGTGGTCCAGCAGCCTAGGGAGAAAGTGACCATCTAGGAGTCTGAATTGTTGGATGCAATAATCTGTCCCTAAAATGGGTAATACTGTATAATCCATGATTATTGCATTCAGAATAGACACAGGAGGGCATTTCTTTTATTAAATACAGTGCAGGTAGGCAGTGTTTGAATGGAGTGTCCTTCTGTATGACTGACTGCTAAGATTATATATGCTATTTGGTTTCCTGCTGATTAGATTATATGACAATTTCATCTGCCATCTGTCCATTTTAGGCATGCTAAGCAGTAGGCGTGGATGGACTGTGCCTTACAGCCAGGCTTGGCTATTTTTGCTAAGAGGCTATATTTTTCTTTATTGGTAGAGGAGCGTTAGAAGAGTCATACCCTTGATCAATATGGCTGCACTGATACAAGGGCTTTTCTTAAGACAGTTTTCCAGAAAGGCTCATTCTCCAGGCAAGGCCTTGGAGAATGGTAATCTTCTCTACCCACAGGCTGTGGTGGGGACTTCTTGTATCATTAGCAGGGGAGCAGCCCCCTTGCAATCTCTATACATGCAGCCAGTGCAGCCCCTCTCTCAGTGTCGGGCTGGTTGCCCCTTGTACTGCAAATGGTGGAACAAAATCTTGCAGTTAGAGGAGAGGACTTTCAGAAAGAAAAGGGACTTTTTGTAGGAGTTAAAAAGCCTATCATTAAAGCACAAATTATTTTCTTTGGTTTTGTTTGGTTGGGGGGGGTGTTGTATTCAGAAATACTCTTTCTTTAAGCTGGCTCAATCTTCTTTACTTTTATTTTATCAGCTATTTCCTTGAGCTTACATTTTAAAAATCTCTTTTGAGTGGCTTTGATTTTTATAGGTAAATCTAATATAGGTAAGGACACAAACAGTGTAGGGGTTCACTGTCATACAATACTTCATCATCTTAAAATCAGTATTTTCTTCCAGTGGCTTTAGTTGGTAGTTGAAGACTGCTAGAAAAAGGTCTACGTATTTATTCGTGATATGATAGAACTGGCAAGGAAAGAATAATGGTAGCTCTTAACGTAAACTTGTTTTCCACTGGTGAGGCTTATACTGTTTTCTTTGTCACGCAGCAAGTAGTCCCAGCGTAAATCATGTCTATATTTAAGGTTCGTGTTGAACAGTTCCAAAAGTTGACACCAGATTTTCGGTTGTCCTTGCTGTTTTTACTGTGATTTTCCAGCTCATACTAGGAGGCGTTGCCAATGCACTGAATGATCTGTGCATCTGTGACAGCTAGTCCTCCTAAATAAGCATGTCTATGGAAGTTCAAAGGTTACTCTACTAGAAAAGTTCTGAGGCCTGAAAGGTATAGCACAAATGCTGATATATTTGAATTACACAGTAGCTCTTTACAGGAAATACTGATTGCACATTGCACAGGCTTGCATCAGCCAGCATCAGTGTAATTCACAATTATGCCTTGTCTTATTTTCAGTCTCACAGTGAGCTACACTACACCGTGCATGCTGCATTGACTTGCTTTTATTTTACTGCTTCTAAGATGTTGAACTTGGGAGGGGACTTCAGATGGCCTTGCACCTTGCATGGAAATGAAGGTCCTCAGGCCTGCCTGGTGCATCTGCTGTTGCAGCCAGTTTCTTGACCACATTTGGAGGTGGCAGTCACAGCTGCTGCCAGACCTTTAATTGTGAGGGGTGGCAGAACTGGACCCTGCCGCCCAATCTCAAGGTTGCATTTTGTCAGTTAAGGAAACTTCACTTCAAAAACTCCTACATCACTCACCCTGGTGCAAGTGATTAGATGACCCATGTCAGTCTTTTAGAATTGCATGAATAGATAGATTTGTTCTCTGTTTCTCCCCATACTTGAACCCAAGAGAAACCAAAGCACAGAATTGCAGTTGATAAAGCCTTTCTCTGGCCCCAAAAGAGGGAGGTGGTTGAATATGTCCCTACATCCATCCCTTTTTCTTCATCAACCCCAACTCTGCGACAGGTGACCAGATGGTCACAGTGCATGTTTCATAAATCTCACAGCAAGCAATTTCCTTCCTTCAGTTAGGGACACGTGCATGAAAAATTATATTTTGTTTTTCCTAATAATAGTAAAAAAAAGCCCTGAAAATTTGTCTTAACGAGAAGCACTGTTGATGTGGCAGCTGGGAGAACGCGCTTCCCCAGCGTAGGGCAGCCAAAAATTTGCTGTGGTTTTAAAAAAGTTTTAATATTTGAGCAAGTACAAATCCAGTCATATCGTATATAAAATATCAGAATTGTCTTTTTTTTCTTGACTTTGCAAGAAATGTATAATTTTTGGATGATGCTTCCTGTCTAACCTGAGAAGGTGATGGGTGAGAAGTAACAGCCACCTCTCTAAAGAGTTATGAAAAATACTGGCATGTGCTGTTAAACCACTTAGAAATATAATAAGGCAAGAGAATGAGTAGAATTAGAGAAATGTGGAAGTTTGTAGGACTGGTAGCAGTGGCTGACCGCTTACATTCACAAGCGGATCTTGTTCACAGGGGAAGTTGGAAGAAAGCTAGCTATTACTATGACTTTGTTTGCTCTAAAGGAAGAGGGCCCAACAGAAGGGAGCTTCAGATAGCAGTAGTGGGCATTTTGATGTGTATTTTTAGTACAGCTAAGATAGCTTCTAGAAGTGTAGCTTATGTTTAAATTCTCATTTGGGGTTCTTGGTTTGTTTCATTTTGTGTGAGTCTTCTTTTATCAGCACTTACCATGCATTCTTTCTTTCCTTTCCCTGGCTTTTCTAGCTGCTGTTCTGGAGCAGTGTGCTTTTGTTTTAAAGTATTTGTAAACTTTTTCAAAAGTAGGGTTTTGATTAACTAGGAGCATACTGGGTTCAATAATTGCTGCTCAGTATGGAGCTGGGTCATTTTGCTTCCATGCTTTTGTTTTCATGGCCTTTATTTTCATTCAGCAGTAAGACAACAGATGCAATTAACATTGCTTTAAATGTTTCTCACATGACCGAGAAGGATATGTATTAGAGATTGTGGCTGATTTTTTTTCCTGGGGTCTTTCATAACATTTCATGTGTATTTTGTGCAGTGGGATATTTAGATAATGTGTCTGGCAACTTCCATGCTAATTGTTGTCTGGTATTAACTTTGCAAAGCTGAGAAGTATCATTTAGTTTGTAGTACATTTCTAAAGGTGCATGTAAAAGACGTGACCAATCCTATGTAGCTGTGGGTAGGTAGAAGAAGCTTTTGAAGTGCCTCCTGTATTGCCAACCATTTTACTCTTCAGAAGCATAGGAGAAAAAGGAAATAAAAAATGTAATCTGTCCATATTTAAAACGTTGACAATGTTTATCCTGCAGATGGTGTTAAAAACTAAGGTGTCCTAAAAAATAAGAGTGCTTTTACAGGTTGGTATTTACAGCAGTTTTCTTTCCCTTCATCACAGTCACAGCATAGTAGCTGGGAATCTAAGTAGTCAGCTGAATATACACATGGCTAGGTTATCTCATTTCTAGCTGCCTGCCTTGTTTATCAAGAACTTATGTAACATTCCGAATTATATTAAGGCAGGGCCAGGCTTTGTATTCGCATGCTGTTATCCTAGCACTGGTAGGAGAGATGAACAGAGCAGAGTGTGAGATGTTTAAAGGGATGGCTGCCTCTGCTCTCTGTCCTCTCCAAAACTTAAGACCTTAAATCTACATCCCATCTCTCTTTTGCTTTCTAGCAATTAAATTACAGTGCAAAGCTGCGGAACTTCATGCTTCACACCTCTACCAGCAGCATAGAGGCAGAGAGCTGAAGCTGTGAAGGCAACAAGTGCCAGAGTACAAACATTGATTTGAATGCTATCAAATTGATTTGGGGTTGGAGATAGACCAGGGATTTTTGATACATGTTTATAATTAAGAATGTAAACAGAATTTCATGTTTATATACCCCAGATAGAAAAAGAGGCTTTTAAAGCTTTTGTTTTCAACTCCTTGGAAATAAAAGAATTGAACAGTTAAGGCAGAAAGGAAAATGACACTCCTGCAAGGATTAAATCATACCATTTCCTCACTTTCTTCCTTTCCCTTTCTGTCACACATAGTTGCATACAAAAACTCTGCTGCAAAGCTGCTATTTTCCATTCTTCTCTTAGACTCTGCCCTTTTTCTGAAAGTTTATGCATCTGACATGGCTTTATTTGTCTTTTTTTTTTAGCCCCCATGGCAGGATGTAAAAAAAGGTTTACTTAAAAGGTATATTGAAGTTAAGAATGGTCTGTTCAATTAAAGACCTTGTAACAATGACACAGCACAGTATATTTTGCATAAATAGGCAGATACAGACTCACTATGACCATTACTTAGTCATATAACTCATAAGCAGCTAACTGTGGCCAGCCTGAGCTGGTTTCAGGATTTTGTTGGAGGTTTTTGGTCGATAAATCATAACCTCTCTTGAGACTTATGAAAATTCCTTTTTAGCCATGGTAGTTGCTAAGTAATGTCCCTACTTGGATAACAGATTAGATACCAATCCTTAAATTGATGGCTTACAAACAGACTGCTAAATTTATGCCGGGAGCCTTTCTGGACAAAACCAGTCTATTTATTTGCAGGTTTTTACAAGATTAAAGCATTGAAATCTCTTCTTAAGCTGCTGATTGCCTTTTGAAGTTTCCTTAACTTGAAAGTTCATACCTGAAATAAAATCTGATTCAAAATTTCCTTATTGTCTTCATTACTTGCCACAAAAACTTTAACGAAAAAAAGGCTTTCCTTTCCAGTTTTGGAATTGATGTTCATTACTTCAGTGTTCCTGTCTTTGCAGATTTAGGCCATTAAACAACTAATGCATTAGTGCATATTCCAGACTTATGCCACCCCTGTTTCTGATCATTTTCGCTTGAAAGTGGCTCCAGCTCAGCCAGTGACATTCCTGAATGTGGTGCTATGACTGAGTATCTGAAAAATTCTGCTTTAGAAAATTAAACACCGTTCTTTTATAGGAAGAAAAATAACCATTTTCTTAAATTAACTTTGGCATTTGAATTTTAACATCAACTGATTTTTTCAGAGAAAGGTACCTGTTGGATATGTGTTGAGGTATGCATGCAAAATACTGTTTCATACAGAGGCAGGTTGTCATAGAATCGTAGAATGATCTGGCTTGGAAGGGACTTTAAAGACCATCTACTTCCAACCACTCTGCCATGGGCAGGGACACCTCCCACTAGACCAGGTTTTGTGGCAAAGTTTGTAAAATCAGCATTTCTTGAAGGATGTGCTTGTATGGCGACTTTTATGGCACAATGAAGAAGTTTATATAAAACATCTGAAAGCTGTTGTAGCAAACAGGAGGTTTATAATTTTACTGTAATTTGTAAACCAATTAAGAAAATCCTCATGGCAGTTTCCCTAAACAACTGTGGGCACTAGTAGCCCTTTATAAATTTATATTCTAAATTCTAGCATTTTTAAATAGCGTAGTCCAACTGTTCTGTGGTTTCAGCTAAGTTAGTATTAAACCACCTTAAAAAGAAATGAAAGGTGTAAAGCATTATCTACTTTCCCCCTAACCATTAACTTCAGGCTTAAATTCTAAATTGTCAGTGATGTATTTCAAGAGGCCAAGTGAGATTAACAGCACAAGCTGCAAAATCGTACGTCGCTCACCCACTAACAGGGGCCTTCTTTTCTGTGAGTTTCCATAAATTAGATGTGAAGCCAAAGCAAGCGGAAGCTATTTTTAGCGCAGCAGCAGCACTGCAGAACAGAAGCTGGCGGAACATCACGTGTGTCAAGCTGAATCAAAGGGAGTATCCCAGCAATGTGCTGTAAACAAAACAAGGGCGCTGTCAAAAAACAACCTTCAGGTACCTAAAAAACCCACGTCAAAGCCTCACGCGAGAAGCAGATCCACTGACTTACCAACTGTGTTTCTTAGGAGATTTTCCTATTTTGCAAACGTGGGAGTGTAACAAGAATTCCATGTTTCCTGGTACCCCGTTGTCTCACTTGATGCAGTCCTTACTGTTAGGCATTTTATTTTAGATCCTTTTTTTCTTTTTGTCTACGTGTTCTATCAAGTGTGATTGTTGTCTGAAAATACATAAGCACTGCAATAGCAGATGCAGCTGCCTGCAGAGCCACTGCGTAGGGGATATCCTTGCTCTGAAAGCACAGCTTTACAGCATGTGAGATGTTGCTTTTCAGCAAGAAGAAGAGCAGTATGAGCTAATGCTGTACTCATTAACTGGATTGACATATTGAACTGTGAGGTTTTGCATTCATAATTAGTATTTTTATTATTTTGTGGATTTTTTGCATGAAGTGCACCAGTCCTCAGAAATTATACTTTAACCTAAGTAAATACTCACTGAACTTTTAAAAGATTAACTTTTACTTCGTGTGGATTTGGTTTCAATGTGTTCACATGCTTTTGAAGGCACAAATATATTTTAACTCAGTAATTTCAAGACTGTCAATTACTTAAAATCACCTGTCAAGATCATGGCATGAAAACTTACTGTTGGTCAATACCATCAGTTTACTGTTACTCAAGCAGCTGAGACACAACTTTAATGAAGGGAGAGAAGGTATCAACAAATTTCATTTCAATTGATAGGTTGGTTTTTCTTAAAAATGGAGGTCTGCTTCCCTTCTTCCTGAAAACCATTTGTTCAGCTGATGCATCTTATGTTGGTCCTGCAGGCGCATGTATTTTAATGAACTATAGGGTTTGAATTTGTTGGCATTTCTTTTTAGGGAGCCTGGGGAATGGGAGAGCTGTTCTTACAGTAAATGCAAATAGCTGTGAAAAAGTGACTTGGGAAAAAGGATGTCAGCCGGAGAAAGCTGAATAGTATGATTTCCGTACAATAGCAGCCCGTGCAAAAAAGGGTTAGATGAGATTAGTACACAATAGAAACATGAAGACAAATGCAAACATCAATGCCAGTTGTGTCAGCACTGGCACAAAGGGACTCTTTAATCCATCTTGTTACCTCCCTGCCACTCCTGACTGGGTTTTTCCCTTGGGCTGAGGGAAGAGTCGCTCAAGCTAGCACCTGGGTTTGGAAATAACAGTGATAACGTATGAACTCTGAGGCATGCCAAACATGGCATGAGTCCTCTACAGGTACAAGGAAGGACTCTGTGGTTCTTGTTGAAATTGTGGGTTTAATAGACTTTGATGTCAGAGAGGAACTGTAGCCTCTTCCAACCCTCGTCAGACCCTCATCTGGCCTCGTCAAACCCTCATTTGACCCATCGTCTGACAAAAATGACCTATACATTTTTGTTTAGCCAGTATATTTTAGACAAGTTGCAGTTGAGAAAAGAAACATAGAGTGTAATGTTGGGTATAGGAAAAACTAAGAAAAAAGAGTAGAAACAGTAAATTCGTAAAGCTTGTTGCATGCACATCTTAGTCAATAATGCTAAAGATGTGAGCTCTAAGCCAAGTGTATGTAAATTATTCAGATGTCAGCCTTTCTTTTTTTTAAGAAAATATATTGATTTTGTTTGTGCCAGAATCTCTAAGTGTGTTCAACATTCTTTTATAAAAATATAGCAAGAATATTTTCTATTATTTATAGAAATGATCCCTTTAGAACCATAGAAAGGTTTGGGTTGGAAAGGACCTTAAGATCATCCGGTTCCAGCCCCCCTGCCATGTGCAGAGACACCTCGCACTTTATATGGAAAGAAAAAAAAACAAACCCAGTGGCTCTTCTGTTGGCAATAAATAAATAAATGTTTTCAAATGCCTATAGCCAAATCAAGGCAACGTCCAGCTGAACTCAGGGTCCACAGCTGAACTCAGGGTCCACAGCTGCTGCTTAAGTTGAAGCGCCCTATGCTACCTTACTGTAAAATACAACAAAAGGGTATGGCCATGGAAATCTCTGATTAAAGACCTGAATGTAAGCTACTTGCTTCTAGTCACACCATTCCCTTACACAGATACACTGCCTCCTTATTCTGATACCCATCTCTTTCCCTTTGAAATGCAAACTGCGGCACATTCTCATGTCTGGGTTTGCTAGATTGGCTCATACTACTGTAACTTAAACAAGAAGAAAGATAAAAAGGAAAAAGAAATATCACAGGAAAAGTGTTTGCCTTCAGGTAGAATTTTTTTTGTAGTTTTAGGCCTCAGAAGAACAGAATTTGGAGAGCAGATGCTAATTGTGATTTTGCTGATGGTAGGAAATTATGGTTTGTTTTCTGTAACAAATAACTGACTGTTTATTCTCAGTAAATCTGCCACACTTAAACAGAAGCTAGTAATCACCTGCATGTTTGTGGCCAAACTAAGTAGCCTTTGCAGCACTGATGCTGCTTATGGAGGGCTGAGGAGTTGCGTGTATTGCATCCACCACATTTCCTGTCCCAGCCCTGTGAGGAAACCACAGCAGGCAGCAAGGGTGGGGAATCTCCTACTCGCTGGGTGCCGTGTTGGCCTTTCAAACACACACCTTAGTGTCATCAGTAATATGCAGCATAAATAAAATAGTGTGCCTGCAAGGCATCATGTAGCCAAGCTGTCCATCACATCCAGCTCACGCATTATTGCTGTTACTGCTCAACTCACCACTAAGGCATCTGTAAACAGTTTTTACTGAATGAAGCATGGAGCAGAGATGGCACACTTAGGAAATAATTGCATTGAGCTCTTAGTGATGCAAAAAACCAAATTGCAAGTTAAAAAAAGAGTAATAGCTGCTGTGAATCTATCTACAGGGAAATTTAGAACAGGTGCTTCTTTACTGGGTGCTATGAAATTGATCTTTGAGGTCAGTTATGACATGTATGTAATAAATCTATTAAAAGCTATTAACATATGGCAGTGTAGTTGAAGAGGATTTCTTGAAAATTATTCTAGGTGAACATACGACTGCTTAAATTAACTTTGGTTTATAGGACTGTTTTAATTATGTAGCAAATTAAATACAAGTAGATCAAAGCTTGCTTTATCATATATAGCTGCAAAACCTCAAGGACCCAATATTTGTGATCAGCTTGTAATAGCTGTCATTTTCTTGTTCCACAATTTTTCGTAAAGGAGCTGCTATACATGAGTCTTAACTTTCCTCTGATACATATATTTCAGATTTTTTTTTCTGGATTTCATCCTTTTGTGAGCTCATTTTCATCCCCTTTGAATCTTTTGACACAGAACACAGGTGGAATTGCAGCATGTCTGAACACAGCCAGCCTGCCAGTACCCGAATCAGTCTGGGTGGCTGTGCAGAAAGCAGCTTAAATACAGACAGGTTTCTAAGACACTGGGCTCAGACACTGAAGCCTTGATATAGCAGATATACGGCTATCCATAACTGAGCTGGCTAATGTAAATTTCAGTAAATGTCTGCAGTAATTCTATTCATGCCTGTGGATCACCATGAAGATAATGTCTCAGTTATAGTTTTGTCTTTTCCATAGTTACGTACCTATCTTGTGGGTATCTGGGTTTTAATCTAATGTGAGTTTCATAAGTTCTATCTTAGCATTTCCGCTTCCTTACCCAAACCATACTTTCTTTGATATTTGTCTCCCTCTCTCTCTACATTTCTAGCTGCCTGATGCATCTTGCAACCTTATTCATTACTCTTACAATTTGAAATATTACTGGATTTTAGTAGTGTCTTATGTTTCTTAACGCATTAGGAAGATCTCACTTACTTATTCTGCAAATGTGATGTATTTAGCAGCCTCCACACAGCTTGCTGAACTTGGGAAGTGTGCTTGCATTCATTTGAGGGAAGAAAGTGAGGTTGCTGCATTGCTTTCACTGAGAATAGAATCAGCTCATCGACGCCTGTGTGCTTAATTTCTTCAGTAGCTGAACCATGGGTAGACACCTATTTCAGAAGCTAGATGCAGAGCAAAAAGAAGTGTTCTCCTGTGGAATTAAGTATCAAAGAAACTTTGTCAGAAATACTTAACAGGAAGCAGAAAGATCCTTACTTTGTGTATTGTGTATTGAGAAAAGCATACGGGTGTTTTTCAGATTGTCTTTTGTTTGTTTCTCCTTTGCATTTTCTTTAAAATATGTAGTTATTTCAGTAGCTTTAAGTAATATCTGCTGGTTTGTTTTTAATTGTTATGTTGATCATTATATACCACGTATAGGAAGAATTGCATGCTATGCATGCAACATGCAGAAGTATTGCTGAGGAGGTGATACTATCTGGATTGTCATCAGCACTGGCACAAACTGCAGCTCATCTGTACCTTCAGTTTCTAAGCAAAGCCCTTGCTGTCAGCAAAATGTCATGCAGAGGGTCCCCTCCCACAGCGTTGTCATGCTTCTGTCATACAGCAAAAACTGCTCTTCCTGACAAAAGGGCTTTCTCCTTCAGTTAGGTTTGCCCCCTGGTTTTAACCTTTAAATGACAGATGAGTTGAAATCGGAATTTGTGTCAGGCAGTTGCTTACCTCTGATGGATATAACAACTTAATGAAAAATATAGATGTTTTGTGTTATCTACAGTGGTATTTAGATTGTTTAGGTATTTAGTGGTGCATTGGCACTGATAGGCAGTGCTACATGTTAACACTTTGCATTATCAGCTCATCTCCTTCCTCTCAGAAGTGCTTTTTATGCTCACTTTCTACTTGTTGCTTAAGATGAAATTCTGTCCTTTTTGCACAGATTCAGTAAATGGGATTTTATGTCAGAAAGTAAGACAGGAGGGAAAAAAAAAAACAGCATTCTTGTCTCAGTGTACATCTTGCAGTGCTTCCATTGGCTACTACTTAGTAGGAGGTTTTTTCAAATCCTTGGATCCAGCTCAGTATCCTGCTCAGAGGTCTCAGTTTAAAGTTTTCTGAAGAGGAGCTTGCCCCAGCACATCTGGTACCGTTGCATCCTGAAATCTGTGCCTCGTTTTTTCTAAGATGACAAAAAGTTGTTGAGTTACAAAATTAAAACTCCATAAGCAAGCAGAGGGATCCTGGCAATTGATAGAGGAAGAGTGATACGATCAAGCAACTTTCATAACTGGTGGAATAATCTTTTTTTGGATAATCATCATGGGTTGCAAGGGGGAAATAGTGTATTTGGATTCTAAAGTTATATAGCAACGTCAGGAAAATAGTACTTTGGCTGGCAGTGAGGGCTGGGGCCCTTTTTTGAAAGGATTCTGAGAAAAGGCATGAACCTAGAACAATAGCATTTTAGAATAAGGCTGTGTAATGTAATGTTGAGCTATTTATAACATGCAGAGAGATAGTACAGGTACTTGTGTTTAGTGTAATTATGCTTATGCAATCAGCTTTTTTAGGAAGATACCCATTTGACTAGTCTATTTTTGGAAATGTACTCCAGGGTTTTAAAATATATATCTATCTGTCTTTATATAATTTTCAGCTTCGGTTCTAAATCTGTTTTCTGTATCTGTCAAGAGATATCCCTCTACCTATAAACGATATGAGACTGATTAACAACTGATGGCAGACAAATCTACAAATATAAAGTTTTTGGCATCATAAATGAAAGTGCCTTGCTTTATAAGGAGGAGAGGGGGAGAAATGTCATTTCCTGTTTAATTTCTACAAGAAAAAACCCTCAGCCTAACCAGATAGAATTTCTTTGTACTATAAATAAGCAAACCTTTCCTTCATTCTTGGCTTTGATTTTGATATATTTCTATCTAAATTGCTTCTTCCACAATGTTCCTTGTACTGCTGGGTTCAGAGATGCTCCTTCAGATGCTCCGTAAATGTTGTAAATAACAAAACAAAGCTCTTCAATGTTGATGCAAGTTTGTGTGTTTATATATAACTAAACATGCTGTGTAGCTAGCTGGGGCAGGCGTGATCATGGGAATGTATATTCTGTGGAAAGTCAAGAACAAAATTCATCTTGCTATTTCAAAGATGGTTGGGTGCTAATCTAGGTAAAAGGTTTTATTAACAGTTACAGGGAAAGAGTAGAGTAATTAACAAATGCACTGTCTAAAAATGGTGGGTTGTGGGTTTATGTGAAATGTATTTTGTTTCCTTCAGAATTTTCCATCTGCATTTCAAGTCACGTCCTAAGTAATTTCCTCAGTTTGCTATACTTTTACAGTGTCGTGTTTGTTTATTAGTGTTAATCTATTGTTTTCTCGTTGCATCTTCTATTCCTTATCTTAGGTCATGTTTTCTTTTATAATTGGTCTTTTTAGTAGAAATTGTGATGCCATAGTAACTGGCTCCTTTGAAAATCTTTGTTTCCATTCCCTTGTGGTATTGAATTGTAATTTCAGCATTATGCATGGGCATGCCCTTGGCTTTCAGTGTTTATATGGTGTTTGTACTAAATTTTAATTGTAGCCACCCTTTTATCAGAGTTCTGGTGATAATCAGTATAGCAGTGCTAGAAGTAGTAAATACAGAAGAGTCTAGTTAGGTTACCAATGTTGTTCTCCTGTGTTCTGCTTCCAGGCACCTCTCTCTTCCGTCATGTTTAAAGATAAAGGCAATAATCATTCAGATTCTCAATGCAAACAGATTTTACCTTAAAAACACTTTTCAAAAGAATATAGGTGAGGTAGGAGTGTAAAGGAGTGAGTTCTTATATCTTAATTCACTTTTCTGCTCCCCTTTTTATTCTCCTGCTGTAATTAAGCAGGACATGGATGTTGCATGGTATTGTGTTCCTTGCCAGAGCAGAAGACATTTTAAGGTGAGCTGCTGAAGAAAATCAGTTTCCAGTTTCATTGGAAAAAAAACTCTGCATGCAAAATTGAAGATACCTCACAGCACTTGTGTGGCTGTTCTTAAAGTAGAAGTTGGCGTTAATGATGGTGAATTATGACCTGGGCATAGTACTAGTTTTCCTAATCATTTCAACAAATCAATATGCA
Source organism: Psilopsiagon aurifrons (assembly GCA_025447955.1). Classification (NCBI taxonomy): domain Eukaryota; kingdom Metazoa; phylum Chordata; class Aves; order Psittaciformes; family Psittacidae; genus Psilopsiagon; species Psilopsiagon aurifrons. The sequence continues at coordinate 44,074 of JAOEHY010013490.1, read as the reverse complement.
GCTCTTGCCTCTTAACGCAGCATGTTGCCAGGTCCCCCCTCAGCTTACAGACCAGCCCCTGCATTGGTGTGGCAGATGCCATCTGTGGCAGTTACCAAACAGGTAGCAGGCACTTCCTAGAAAGTGAGCTAGTTTGTTCCTGTGTCCTGCATCCTTCTTGGATCATCTACATTGTACAGAGTAGAAGTATTTAAAACAATGTGCCACACCAGGAAGTAAGCCTGAAGCCTGACTTGTTCTGTTGGCTTGATGGAGATTGCAGAGGAGCCTGTCAGTGCTGGTGTCACACTGCACACTGACAGTTCCCATAGATCAGGTGCTGGCAAAATCACTGTTACATAAAGTGTTATTTATTACGTTTAATATATCCTCTTCTAGTGTGCTACTGGGAAGACAGAAGAAAGGGCTGATGATCTGTATCTAAAGCTGCTGGATGTTAGAAAAATCTCCTTAAGGTTACTCTTAATAGCAAGATAATTACACTTGTGAAGAATGACACAGGTGTGATCATTCCACAGAATAAAAAGCCTCCTCTGTACCTGCAACATGCCATGCAGTGTCACATGTTGTTGTACTGCAGTTCTGACTGATGTTCGGAGTTGGGCTGCAATGAGCAAAGAGTAGGGTCTCCATTTATTTTAGGGGACAGACTTTTCTTCAGGCTCGAGGCGTCAGAAATTTTGCACACATTACTGATCTTTTAGGCATATGAGCAGTCCCATTGAACTCGAAAGTATTGTTGTATTCACGAGGATTACTTATATCCTTTAAGCTGTGTTTGTGGGTATCAGTAGAATCAAAGCTTTTCTTGCGCTGAATTCTTAGTCCCTCTGTTTATCTGAAATATTCTGAATCATTCTAACAAAAGAAAAAACAGTGCAGGAAAGTGCAAAGCCTGCCCCATAGTCAGAATATCTTGCCATTTGTTTATGTTTATTTTATCTACATGTGTTCTGCAGTTACGAAAATTCCCTCTTATCTCCTTCTATGTGAAAACAAATCACCTGGAAAATTATGTCAGTTTAGAAGAATAGGTTAGCAGTTTTTCAATGCACTTTTAGTGCACTTCAGATTAATTCTGATCATCATTTCTTTCCTGTTGGTGTGGACTGTCAGTCTACATAACATCCACTTCTTGTTTGGAGGGGCAAAGATGGCCTGGAACACCAGCAGAGTGTCGTGATGGAGCCCATCGTACAGTTTCTCAGTGCTGAGATGGGAAGATACACAAGCAAAAGACATAAAAAGCAGTTGGAAGCATCCCCATTTCCTCACTTCTGTGATTTGGCTTCTGTCCCTGTACTGTTTTGACACCAAATCTGCTCAGAAGTGTGTTGCAGTGCCTGAGCTGAATTTAGGTCAGAGCAGCCCCAGATCTGACACTTAACCGGTAGATGAAGATGTATGTCTTAAAGACATGCGGTTGTTTAGTAGTTACACTTCTTGATTTGTTTTCCATTTTTTCTAGGGTTTTCAAGGGTTTGTGCTGAAGGTATTAGAAATACTTAATAAAGTACTGACATTTAAAATATAGATATAGTTCCTTAAAGTGTGAGCCTTTTTGCCTTTCAATATGAGTAGCCCTGAGACCACCTCAAAAGAGCATCATGTAAATGAATAAAGTATCAGCACCTGCTGAATTAAGCAATGGCTTCTGCTTTCAGAATATCATCACAGTTATGTTGTAAATATGTACTTTTTGAATTTACTCAAAATTTTTGTCAGTGTGCCCTCCATAAAGAAAAGTAATTATTTTTCTGAGGGACATGTGAACTTTGGGTGCTTTAAAGTCTAATGCGTGATATCCTGTTGCAAGACAGACATTTGTTAAGGGCGACAGATCAGTATTTACAGTGCCAGTGTTAGGCCTGGATTATTTGTAATCTAATTAAGAAGGTTGCTAGCAATTTGAAGGGATTGTGAGATTAGCAATCATCTGTGTGTTTATTTGATTAAAATAAATGCCCACAGATTTGGCTGCTGTACCTGTGCTCTGGTATTTGGGATCAGAAATCCTATTTAGTCCGATTTAGTTGGAAATAGAAAACCAAACAACAACAAAACTTTTTAGTTTGATTCTGTTTCTATGATGACTTTAATAAAATGTCTAGTCTCTAATTAATCTTCTGTGCTCTGTTTGCAGCGAACTGCAGAGCGCCTCATTACTGAAACCGTTTTGGAGAAAGGTTTTTTTAGGTTGGGTTTTTTTCTTTTACTGCTCTTCCTTTGTTGTTTTTTTGTTGTTGTTGTTGTTGGGGTTTGTTTGTTTGTTTGTTTTTTTAGGGAAGAGACGAACATTTTTTTATGTATACCATTAATTTAAAATTCCAAGTTCCTTTTTGAGGAATTAGAAGGCAGAGACAGTAATTCTGTAGGATACTCTTGCACAGAGCTTGGGTTTTGTCTGTAATTTACCAGTTTAGGTCTGGCATCATTTAGTGAAGCTTTACAGATTTGTTGCTTGAAAAGCATCTAACTGTGAGAGAGTTTAATCTCATTGTGGAGCCAAGATCCCAGAGGCTAAAGTGAAAGGTCCTCATTCTTCTTCACACCCTACTTAGATCCTTCTGGCTCTACCTCTTGAGGTCACTCATTCTCCCAAGCAATTGTATGTGTTAGGATTTGGTCTGATGTGGACTTTCTGGTAAAAAAGGTCAAATCACAAAAGCACTTCTCGCCCTCAGAACAGGTGCCAGGCACACTCCTGCTCAGAACATTTCCCAGCATCTGAGCCACAATGTCACACACACAGTTTGATGGAAAACAGTTAATTTGGTAAGACTTTGCTGTTCTAGGAGCTCTCAGGTCTGAAGTGGGAAATAAAAAGCAGAAGGATAAATATGCATCTGCATTTCTCCCTGAAAATACAAAACTTATACCTGCCCTCACAGCCCTGCCACAGGATGACCTGCCAACATATCGCCAGCTATACGTCATTACATAAATGAGTGAGTGATGATTCCATAGTTAGAGAGCAAATGATTCCTGGTTTTCATTTCCACAGGCTATATGCAAATTAGGAATGGTATTTTTAATCTTCTCTTTAAAAGAAGAAAGAGAGAAATGACAACATTTTGAGATCTGAACTGACAACTGGCTTTGAGTTTTTGACATTTATGCCTTATTTGTATATTCCTTGTCAGCCTTCTTCAGCTGCTATTGCATAAATCTCCCATGTTTTTTCCTCTTAACTGTATGGGTGGAGAAGACAAATTGGGAAGTTCAACTTCCTTCTCAGTGCCTGTTTTGAGAGCTTTAGAAGTTTTCCAGGATTTAAAATTGGCTTCATTGGATTTTTTTGATAAAGTAAGCTTTTATCAATTTTCTGACCTTCCTCATAGATGTACATTGCACAAAGCAACTCCTATGAAGTGTCAGGGTGACTTTTCAGCTGTAAAGGCCGATGTTGTTCTCACTGTAGCCCCGTGATACCTGAAGGGATGATGATGTTGGCTGTTATCTTGCAAGGAGCTGCAACGGCCAGTCATCCAGGTGGCTCCACAACAGGTCCTTTAAGATGGCTCAGGTACTACTGCTGTATTGCAGGACCAGCACAGCATGCCCAGTGCTGATCAGCCTCCTCCTTCCTCAGCTCCCCTGCCTCAGGCCATGTGCTGGCACTGACAGTGAGCGTCAGCACCAAGCCTATGCAAGGAGCGGTGAGGATTGCTTGTGCTGCTGAATCCTCTGTTATCAACAAACCAGAGACCTTCGCTGGTCTTTTGGCTATCGACAAAGGACCCATTTGCTCCAGCTTTTCGTAAACCAGACCCCAGAATGACAAACCACCTGTTGGGAACGGGGTGGAGAGATTAAAAACATTAGTGTAATATAATCTTTAAAGTAACTTGAAGCAGGACATAATCAGGTTGTTGCGTAATTGTTTTCCTCATTCCTCAAACCCAAATCACTGTATTGTTGTTTTAATAATACGAATGCACTGTACACTGAAAAAAATCACGGAAAGTTGATGGGAAGGAAAAGGAAGGTACAGAAAGTGCAGAGATAGGAATGATTTTCACAAAATGCTGTATTAATAGTGATGTTAGTGTTGACTTACTGTCAGATGTACAAGTAGCAGGGTTGTAGGGCTAGTTTTGAGCACTAAGTTTTATAACCCTTGTTCTGTTTAAATAGCTTGTAACTTTTCAGTGGAATTAGGCCAACTATTAGCAAGTTGGATGTGGTCACTCTATTCTTCTTCCTTCCATTTTTGTAGTAACAATTCATCTCCTCACTTCAGCTCCATGGCTACCTTCAGCTTCCCAAGGTAATCACTTAGCCAAGCTGTAGATGTTATGACCAATTGCTTGAATACATTCAGTGGTTAAATATATCCTGTTCTAAAATGCACACAATAATGGGGATTTAATAAAAATATTTCAGCATCATCATTTGTAGATGCAGGAATTTTCTCATGAGTCTTGTGGTTATGTCCAGCAATTTTTTTTCACAGTGCTAGACCTCTGCTTGGTATTGTTCTTATTTTCACCTGGTAATGTCTAAAGCAACTGATCATGACATATATCTGATACTCTGTTTCATGTACAGCTCCCAGAGTGTGTTTTGTATGGGAATAAGAAGGATAACACATCTGCTCTAGATTACAAGTAGGGCAGCCCTAAAAATTCTGATGCATGGCATGACTGCATTTGTTAAGAGCAGGCTTTGAGTCCTTCCCATCAAAGGTGGAAGGTTACTTTGTCTCTTCACTCTGCTGAAGGGAATGCAACAGGTCTACCTCTGAACAATTGGTGAAGTGGTTCTGTTGGGTGTTTCAGGGTAAAATGCTCTGGAACCAGTGGATGTCAGTCCCCATTATCCCTCTGTTCTTTAACTGCTGACCCATGACTTTTTGTCCTGTTGTATAAGTTTTCTTGCCTTGAACCTTGTCAAGGCACTATCGTATGCCAGTAACTCTGAGAATATGCTGGTGAACCCCACAGCATCCCTGCACATTGAAGGGATGCTCATAAGGTCTGTGTCCAGCATGACTTTTACCTTTTGTGAAGCATGCCCTTCATACAAGGAGAAGAGGTAAGTGCAATGTTAGACCTGGGACAGGGTTTAAGGAGTGCAGAAGAGAAATGATCTGCCACTGCACCTCATAAACTGCAGTAAGGAAAAAGAAATACTACCATGTGTTCTGCAAGGACTGCATTAACACTTTCTCTGTTCCTAGTGTGTAGGAAGCTGGTCACCATCCTGACTTCTCTGTAGAACAAATTTTTCAGTCTTCTTAATTTTCACTGATGACATACTTCACACCTCACATGCAACCCCAGAAGACTTCTTCTCTGGTAGGACATGTGTTAGAAGCCCTTGTATTCCTCAAATGGTAGGTTTGTATAGGAACTCTAGACTCTGTCTATGTCTTGGAGCCTCTAAGACATCCTCATGAGAGCTGGTCCTGTGATCTGAATGGTAAGCCTTGGAACTAGAGCCAGTCCTGTTTAACCCCAGGACTCTAGCCATGTCTATTCTCTGGGTCACGTCAACACCTGGCAAACACATGGTAGGTGAAAGCAAACAGATACGCTCTCATTTTGATCAGGATTTTCACACAGTGTTCCTTTCATTTAGGTGTCACAAAAAATGTATAGATCTGAAAGCAGCAATACACATGCATGTGTGCTTTTCCTGGTCAGGGTGTTTGCCACTCTGACGAGTTCACTTTTCTTCCTCTGGGTTTTTTGGGGGCTACTAGCATCTTCTTTTTTGAATCATCTGCTTTGACTTTCTAACGTGTGATCTCTTGGCAGCAAATTCTTTTGCACTGGGCTTGGACTGGTGCCACTGGTAAACATGAACTTCTCGTGACTTCCTTTTAAATATGTTTTGTTACCTTTGCTTCTCCTGTTTGGAGATTTTCTGCTTTCTCTTTTATCAACCTCCTATGTAAACTCCAGTCAAACTGGTTTTTCCTTTTTGGCAATCACTGTAGCAGACTTACTGTTCCAAACCACTTCCACTGGTGATCTTTAATTACCAACAACCAGTGCTCTTTCTCACCTGGATTTTGCATTCTTCAGGGCTCGCTGCACTTGGTGGATTTTGTGTACGCTAAGAGAATATCCAAAGTGCAGCCGTTTTTGTGCACTAAGAGGATATCCGAAGTGCAAAGCCATCAACCAGACGTTTAAGTTGCACTGAAATATTTTTTCCATATCACAGCAAGATAAACCTGCAGGTAACAGGAAAAACTGTATTTGCAACATCTAGTGAAAATACATTTTGTTAACTTGAGACATTTCCTGGCAACCTTGCAGTATATAGCTGGTGCCTGTAAACCTGATGAATTTTACAACTCTGAGTATTATTGAGGCCTTTTCACAAAGTTTGGCATTCCAGAACATAAAAATCCAAGTTCTTTTTGATGAATTCAGCTGAAGAGATGAAGGTGGGATTTTTCTATGCACTTTAGTTAGTGGGACATAAACCCAAGGTTTTGATCTACCATTCTGTCTAAAAGCTTATTCTCCAGGTCCTGATGGGACAGTTGTGTTCTGCCCGTGTATTTCATCTGATATTTCAGGTATTATCTGCTTCCCTTCTGGCACCAGTCTGTGTAGTTGCTAGATGTTAAACAGTTGTTTCATGTAGACAGTGGTTAAAGAGAACCTAGCCTGCCGTATGTCAGCTCACAAAGCAGGCAGAATCCAGATCTCTTTGGATAATGCAGTGTGAGCTTTCTGTTTTCAGGTTATCTTTTAGTCCTCTGTTCAAAATCACACTTAAAATTGCAGAATGTGCTCCATGTAGCCTTTACATTGCAGTACTCAAATCTATAGAAACACTCCATACGTGTATCAGTATGCATTTAATTAATATCTGCTTAGGACTATCCTCATGGGGAGGAAGAAAGTTCACTGACGTCAGTGAATTCAAGCTGGTGTGAACATAGTTAGAAGGGGGTCTGCATCTGCCCATCTAAGCCTGAGATTTTATTGGTGCTTCATTCTTAGTCTGTTTTGCAGCAGCCCGACCTCTTGCCCCCCTAGGAATAAAACTTCCTACAATACAATGCAAATATTGCACACACAATACAAAAATATTGTCCCATTTAAAATAAATAAATAACCTTTCATCTTCTTTTTCCTTCTGCCCATCCCACTTCTCTGCAATCCCATATAGCAGAAGTTGCAGATGATGAGTCCCTTTTCTGCTGGAGCCTATTAACCTTTCTGTGTGAGTGACAGTTTTCCAGATTGAGGTCTTAGTCAGTGTTTATAATAAGAAGAGGGTTAATGATGATCCCCGTAGGCCTCTCACTCGAAAACCAAAAACATCTGCTAAGCCAAAAAGTGGTTAGTTTGCTAAATTTAGAAGGAAGAAATGCATTTCCCAAAATTCAGTCTGCTTCTTAACAAATTGAGGGGAGTAGTGGGGACAAGCAGTTGTGGAAGTCATACAGTTTGTTCATTTTTTAGTTTAGTTCATGTATTTTTAATTAAAAAAATAAAATCATATTGCTGTCATCAAGCAGAAAGGAGGTGCAACTCATATATGAAATGTTTAATGCAGTTGAACTTTTTGTGCATTTGTTTAGGTTAATAGCTGGACACATGCCAAAGCCCATGAAGCTTAGCTGCAGTACATAGTGAGAGAAGACAACTTAGCTGTGGAGAAAGTGAGATTAAAATGGATGTCTGCTAGGAAGCATTCTTAACTGGGCCCATAGACTGGGAAAACTCGAGTTTTCACTGTCTTTCTTTCACCAAATGTGCTCCTGATTGCTGCCAGCTGTCTGGCTCCTGTGAGAAAGGATAACCTGGTGAATGGAATACGAGCCCTTGGTTGCAACCGTCATCATGTCTTTGCTTTCAAAGTCTCAGCCAAAGTCGTCATCTGTGAATAAGGTTCAAACTAAAGTTTTCCTACTTTATGGGATTACCAGGGAGCATAGTTTGCTGCTACAACTAAAGCATCTCGTGCTGGCTTTGCTGTTGATGACTTCATAGTAGCTGGGACCACAACAGGCAACAGACATGGCCAGGGCAGCAAAATGAGATGGGTTATATGCTTCCCTGTCATGCTGATGAATTCCACCAGCAGGCATATGGGATAGACACTGGGACAGCAAAGTGCCATTTGCTTGTGTGTCTAGCAGAGAAACACCATTGCTGGCCTGAGAGCCTTCCCAGTCTTTTTGCCCCTCTCTCTCTGAAGCAAGCTCAGTGGCCAGTGCTGCCTTGGGCAGACATGGCTTCACCACAAGCTGTACAGCCCAGGATGCCACATTCTGGCTGCATATCTGCTGTCTGTGTTCCCCAGTGGTCTGGTGAGTGACCCACCTCCAGCTGCCTCCCAGCCACATCCCCCCTCACCCCAAGCAGAGAGCTGCGCAAGTGTTTTAAACAACAAATCCTCAAACTTTACTGACCTGTTAACAAGCCAGCAGGTTTCAGGCATGACTGTACTTTGCTCTCCCTCTTAGCCTCACATTTAACCTCTTCATCTCCTGGCACAACAGTTCCCTTGCTGGCAAGACACGAGGTGCAGGTGGGTGAAGGTGCAGATAAATCCCAGTGGTTTTTTGTAATCCCCAAGCAGCCGTTTTGCCTGGCCTGAGTGAGACAGCGTGAGGTCTGCTGGGAGGTTGGCAGGTCTTGGGAAAATACAGCTTTGACAACTGAAAAAAGGAGAAGCAACGTAAATTCCAGTGATCTTTATTAAATTCAGGTTTCACTTGTATTTTAGCAAAATCTCGGGGTGAGATCCAGCTGAGCTTCTGTATGCAAACTCCAGTGAAGATGTCCGGGTTGGGATGCGGGGCAAAGGCTGGGCAAAGGCTGCCCCCTGCAGTCCCTATATAAGGGAGCACCGGGAGGAGGACGGCATCTCCCTGCTGCGTGCTGGCATCTCCCTGCTTCCATGTGTGTCACACCCCACATGATAGTGGGTTCACGTTCGTATTGAAATAAATGCTTTTTAGCTGCCAGGAGCAAAAGGGAGGTCCTGGGGGTCTTAGCAGATGCCAAAAACGTGTGACAAGCAATATCGATACTCAGATTTCTAACCCTTTTGAAAGAAATGCTCAGTTACAGTAGGCTCTATTTTAGCATTTGCACTGGGTATTTTCTTCATAACAGGTTATGCAGCAGTTGTCATTCAAAACTGGAGAACAACATAGGTGTGCCACACTGGGTCCAAAATGGGTTTTTGTCCTTCTCTTCCCCATTGTGCCTTTGCTACTGTGCTTACTCCTCATGGGAAGCGATTACAGAGTGGCATAGAGGAGGAGAGGGGATAAACTCCACCAGTACATGGCAGCTATATTTAAAATATACTAACTTGTTAAATTTGACTGAAAAATCCTTAGGTGTTAAATTTTACCAGCATCTGAGGGATTTCTGCTGGTATTTTTGGCAAGTTACTTGGGAAAATTAATCCTTTAGGGGTTAGAATAATACTGGGGACTGTTTTCATTATGTCTTTCTCAGTTACTGGGAAGTATATCATAATACCTTGAGGTTGTTTGAAATGCAACCATAGAACCTAAGGTATTCTCAAAACCAGAAATCCATAGTTTCAGATAGTGTAGGAAGAATTATTATTACAGGACTGTAATCCTGTAGTTGATTTGAAATTTATCTTTTATTTATTTAAAATATAGGAAGAAAGAACAAAGAATTTCAAATCCTGATGTTGCCCCTGCTAACTGTAATGGGGAGGAGGGGAAGGTATATTTTCTATTTCAGCTCCCTAGAGACCTGGAGTAGGTGTTCTCATTCTGAAATGTCTGCCTGTCCCGTGACTTACTGCAATCCAAAGAGGATGGAATTCAAAAGTCCTCATCCTGGAGGGTTTCATAGAGTAGACAGTGGTGCTTCTGCTGGGTTTTGAGCCTGGCTGAGGAGTTCAAAGCTCTTAATTGTCCATCAGAAACGTGAAGGTTTGCTGACCCTGACAACTTACATGAGGATAAATTTGAGATTCTTCACTCGTATTTATGGCTACAGCCTTAAGGACTTGCCACGTTACCTTTTTCTTTTAAGTAGACAAGCATTTTGACATGGGTTTGATTTTTTGTTTTCCACAGCAACAAAGCCATTGGAATGTTGGAGTGAGAACATGCAAAGTGGTTGAAGTAGATGAAGATTTGTTGTGTAGTTCATGGTATTGACCTGCGGGTTTAGTGCTTCATCTTTCCAATTCTTTGGATGGCAAAATGCGCTTACGAATATAGCATGGGGGGTTTTGTGCTGTCGTATTATTGTCAAGACATGATTTTTCTTTCAATTGTGATTTTGTTTGTGGGGTCAGAATATTTATACAGAGCTATGTAGTGATTTACCCAGAGAGAAAAGGATTTTCATGTACGATTGCCTCCCCTTCATTTGTGCATTTATGAATCCTTTTCTCAGAAATTCTTATATAGCTGGTACTGCTGCTCAAATTGCCATGGCTTTTACAGAGAATGATGCTTATTGATAGTTCCCGCATGCACTGGCAGGCACATCTAAAACCTGTACTTTTGTGTTCACAGCTTGCATAATACAGGATTTAGAGATTGCTTGTCAAACTAAGTGTCAGCTGAGTTTCCTAGGAAACTACTGAAGATATTTATAAAACTACAGATCAGCTTAATAATAGATATAATAATGTCAGTAGCTCATGATTTTTTTTAACTTTATCAGTCCATTTTTTCTGTAATTTGTTAGCAAACCAAACCACTGCATTTCCAAATGATGACTTCCAGTATCTTGCCTCATTTGTGTAAGAAAACAAAAATAGTAGTTCATGTTCCATGTAAGGAAATGTAGAACACCCTACTGTAAAATTAAGAAGAACCTAAATGTCATAGTAATTATCAGACTGAATCCTTTATAAATAAAAGCACAATTGTGAAATAGAAATACAAATATTTGTCATACATTACAGTTTTATTCACAGTTGGATTGAATGCGTGAGTTTAGAGTTCATTGCACATGCGTGCAAAGCAATCACTGCAGAATTAACATGAATTCCAAGTATGGGTTTCTATAGAAGCAGCATAAATAGCAGACCTCTCAGGATTCTAAAAAGGCATAATTCTGTAAAAAATAATTTTATCACAGGACTGAAAAAAACCAGGATCTAAAAAGAGAAGATAAGTGATGCCGGTGTCCATTTTTACTCATTTTTCTACTATTGTGTTTTCCTCACACTGATTCTTTGAGTGGAGACAGGAGCGTTGCCACAGTTGGGAGGTATCTTCCCACTTCAGGCACTTTACATTGACATTTTGGTCGTGTAAATTTGATATTTGCTGATGTGTATATATATATGTATGTGCATAAAAGAATGTATATTATGCCAGAACGTAATTATTAGAGGCATTTAAGATTAGTAGAAATTAAAGTTCTTTAGAAAGCAATTTAGGAAAGTGATTCGAGTTTTCACATTCTAATACAGTAATGGGAATGAAGTAAATGCATTTAGTAATGAGGCAGAACTCACTCCTTATCTCATCTGGAATCCATTACTTGTACCTGCTATGTACATTTGCCTGTCAGAGCTATTTTTTCATACTGTGTTAATTAGACAGGTAAGGAGCTTATATGAAAAATATTCAAGAACCAATTTTCTTTCCAAAAAGTAAGAGTGTAGCTTTCTGTGTCTCGGTGTCTAGAAATCTCAGTGCACTTTTAATGTAGTTGCAAAAGAAATATCAAGAAGCCTGTCCTTCACGCACTGAAAACATTTATTTTCTGTATAGCTGCAAAATTAGCCAAATCTTAATAGTGGTTGCGTGTTGATTTATTGGAGTTAGTGATCTCATTGCTGCTTGACACAGTGGGGTGGCAGGTAAAACCTTGTAAATCATTGCATTTATTTAATATAGATCACATGTGGCCAGCAACCTTACAAGCATAAAACCTTATAGCTGCTATGTCAAGTGATGTTTTTTTAAGTGCATGTTATTTCTCAGAGCTCACTCTCTTAACTGTAGTGTTGTTCAGGGTATTTTAAATGGATCGTTTTACCAGGAGGCGGCTGACAATTTCTAAATGAAAGACAACTTGGGCTGATATATAGGACATATAATTAGGACTAATCTCATTCCCAGCCTTGCCGTGGATTATTTGCAGTGCAACACTGCGTTACTCACTCCTCGGTTCCTTACCATCATTTGCCTGTTTGGAACAAGCAAACCTAACAACCAGTAGCCTTCCTGAAGTGCTTGTTGAATAGGTGTGCGAGATGTGAATTGGTACTAAATACCATATTTAATCATTTTTGGAGAAATTCTGCCAACATGACCTTGATATTGGGGAAACAAGATGCATCAGGTCTGATTTATACATTACTTCCAGAAGGAAGCGTTCTGCAAGAAAAACAGAGGTTCGCCCGTTGTGAGGTTTGTGGTGGGCTCGTATTTGTGCAGAAAGACTCGCTTTTGCCCGCACACTTAACCAGAGCCCTTTGTGTGTCAGCCGTGGTTGAGCAGCATTTTTTCCCCTGACTTCCGTGTATTTATCGATCCTGAGCTTACACTGCCCGCAGCAGTTTGCTAGCTCTCCCTCAAGATCTTGCACATTTTCTGCAGGCTTGTTCAACCTGCTGGTATTGCTACTTTTTACTGCACTCAGAGACCTGGATTTACCTCTCTACTGATCCTGTTGAAAAGTGCATCCTTCCAGGCCCATTGGATCAAACAGTTAAGAAACTGGAAAGAAAACCTTGAAATGAACTTCGAAATGTGGGAGTGCTGCCTTAACAGCTGTGTTAGGGAAAACTACTCTGTGTTTAGGAAGAGGTTCAGCTCAGAGGCATTTTTGGTTTGGGTTTTTTTGCCACCTTTTTTCATCTTGCATGCTGCAAGCGTGAGATGAGAGTTGTATTAATGATAGGTGCGCCAGTTAAAAATATGTTACTCTGCTCCAGTGTCTGCATTACCTGTGGGAGTAACTGAAGTTAAGCTTTGCTTAATCAATATTCTCAAGGGGATTAAAATCACCTGACCAAAGGGTTCGGTCTGAATATAGCTGTAGCTATATAACTCCATCATGGTGATGGTAGCTGACTATAAAGGTGTACTTTCATATCTTTACATGTTTATGATGGCTTTTGGCAGGGCAGAAGGTTTTGTGAAAAGATGCTTTTTCATTAGTTTGTTCAGTATAGTTTTGTTAAGAGGCAGCCATCGTGTTGTGCTAAACAGTGATGTTTTAAACAATATGCTTAACCGTCATACCTTGATCATCCAGAAAGAAAAGCTGGATATTCTAGCTGTAGATAGTGGATTTTGTTTCCTTGTTATAACAATGGAGGCTCAAAAAGGAAAAGTAGTGTAAGTAAATACATACACATGGTATATTCTTTTCCTTTCAGTTGGTATCCGTGGGAAAGTGCTATAACAGTTGCAAACAGGCTTTTAGGGGATATTTTTTCAACTGGTCAGTGTGTGACCCCATGTTAACAGTGAGTCACATTGTAAGTCAAGAGTTCATGGGGTTTCTTGTCTTTCCCACTGCAGTTAAGTAAATGCCACACGCACACCCAAGTAAAATTAGGAAAAAACTTGCCAGTTGATAAAGAAGTCTTGATAATGTGGTAGCAGGATGAGTCAGCTGGTGGGATATTCGCTGCCAAATAGGAAATAACAGTGCAGAAATTCAAGAAGGCTTCTGTGGTATGGGCAGTCTGGGGAAAATGAGTCTGCCAGGCTCACATGTAAGAAGCGTAAGAAACGGGTGGAAGTCAGAACAGAGATCCTGCCAATTTTAGCTATACGTATAAAAATCACATTTTTATATCCTAAATACTGCCATTCTGACATATTCTGGGAAAGAATTAAAGCTTGAAAGTTTTTTAAATACTTCAGGAATGTGGCTTCCCCCTTTTTTCTGGTTCTCTTTTCTCTTGTTCTTCCCTGCAGCTGTTAAGGTTTTGTTTCACTTTGTGTATCTCACCGAGTTTTGGCAACATAAAGAGTTAGACTGGTTAACCCCACTTCGTGTCAGTTTTGCTTTCCGCTACTTACACTTTGGTTGCAGTGTTTGAGGCAGCATGTAGGTCCAAAGCTATTTGTATGTATTAACAACAACATGGCTGAGACTATAATTAACAAAACATTATGCTAAATAAAGGCAATCCTTCACCCCATTTTCTTTTTTTTAACCCCAAAATCTTTTTTATGTTTAAACATTCATATGGTGTTATGACATAGATTAGTCTTGGTTTTTTTTAATGGTCCTCCAAATTTATAACATTTAATTGTATTTGGACCATTTGTGGCTACTTCATAACAGTAAGTGCAGAAGTGCTGTATTGAAACAAAGTCTGGGTAAAAAGCTGTTTGGCTCAGAAAATGTAACCTCAGTCAGTGTAAGTCGCTGGGCTCATACCTTTATCATTGGATTTACGTTTTACTTTGCAGCAGGAGTCTAAACCAGAAAAACTAGTGAAAAGTGTTACAGCAGACAGTATTTTCCATCTCTAAGTGCATGTTTGTTTTTCTTTCAGCTTTTTAGAAAGAATTGACAGTGTCAGCATGGATGACTACACACCTACAGATCAGGTTAGTATAACTAAGGGGGTAGGGTCTGAGCCAAGACTCCCATTCAGATGAATTCTTTATGTAATTGATTTTAGTCCCAACAGCAGCTGAAACAGGGCTTAAGGTGCAATATCAAAATACAGTCTAGCAGTTTAGCTAATGGATATTCAAGAAGAAGAGGCTTTTTGATGGTGCAAGCTTGTCTTTTACTGTTGCAATATGTAGGTCAGTGATTCCTGTAATCTCGTCTTATTTTCCATTCTGCATCCTACAAAGTGAAGGAAACAGAAAATGTAAATGTAAAAACCTACAGTTTCCCTCACCAGCTTTCGCTACACAGAAGCAGTGTTTTATTTCAGTGATGGAGATGATGGTAACCCAGAGGGAGGCTCCCCCTTTCCCTCAGAAAGGCCCTTCAGAGGCAAGAGCCTACAGTGGATCTAGTATCCAAATCCCAGGAGAGCACCAGCAGCAGCAGCAGACCTTGTGGACTTCTCTGCGGGCCTGTGAACACCTTCTTTCCAGCCTGTGCCCATCTCCTATGGGCAGGATAGTTTCTATTTAAGCTTTATTTAAAGACAATATACTTTTCCCCAGATATCTTGATAGAGAGTACTACTGACGTAGTGATGTATTTCCCCAATACATCTTGATAGAGTTCTCTAGTGACAAAGACATTCAGAAAAGTTAATGCTGAAGTGGTGCAGCCTTAAAGTAATAAAGGACTTCACCATGGTGCACACCTTCAGCTGCCTTCCCTGCGCTCAGGCTGTGTTGTTTCCTTCAGCAAACTTGCTCTGAGATTGTTATTTTTTCAGTGCTGGTATCCCCCCATCATCTAGTAGTCTCAGCCAAGATTGTGTCATAAACTGCAACTACAGGAGGCAGAAAAGAATCCCTGCACTGGATAATTCAGTCTAACCATGTGGGGTGTATATAACAGGTGGATGTTCTTAAAAAAATAGTTTCCAAATCTTGGTTTACAGTCAGGGAGTGAAATTCAGAGGAGTGAAGTGACTTGCCAGGGATCATACAAGGAAGTATGTGGAGTAGAGCCTGTTCCTTCAGACCTAGTTATAGTCTATATCCACAAATCTGACTGCATCCTGAAATAGGAGGGGGTAAAAAGTAGTATGCATTACATTATAAGAGGAAATGTGTATAGTTGACCCAATATAGGATCAGTTATTAAAGCCCTCAAGACATTTGCAGACTAGAGCAGTAGCTCTGGCATTTACTTCATCTAGACCTCATGGTCTGATTGTAGCATTGATATCACCCAGCTGGAGAGAGAAGTCAGTGAAGCAAAGCTTCATTTTTGCTTTCATTATTTATGTTAGTTTGGCCTGTTTGTACCTGGGGGGCACAACTCTACCTGGAGCAGTCATTCATCATCTAGAAATCTTACCTGATACTTCCTTTGGGAAGAAATGCCCAGTGTCTCCAAAGATCAGAAGTATTGGTATTTGGTAGGCAGAAAACTGCTGCTCTAAAGCTCTCTTTTGCTTTTGGATTTTCATCCTGTTACACTGGATCAGTTGACCTGATGAATTAACTGGTAAAAATCACAATTTTCCTTTTTTCCTTTGCTTTCTTGAATTTTTTTCCACCATCCTCAAATAATGACTGACTTCAACAACAAATAAACATCAAGAAGTGACAGAAAATGACAGTAACAAATACAGTAACTAAAAGAATTAAATCACTGGCCTTCAGCTGAGTTCAATGCAGCTCCCAAAGCAGCCCAGGTTTGCCAGCCACCACAGTACTTGAAGCAGTGGATGGTAGGGTAAGGGGAAAAAGGCAAGCTATGCTTGGACTCCACACTGACTGCCTCCTTTCCTCCCTGCGTCCCTCTTGCGCTTCTTCGCATGGCAAGGAGAGCTAGGTTAGGCCAAGCAGCCCTTCACGTGCCCCAGGAAGGGAATGCTTTCCAGGCAGGCAGCCCTGCTGAGGGGTGGCTGCTTGGGAGGGTTCATCACCACCAGGCAGCCAGCAGCTTTCTCCAGCCTCTGGTATAGTTTTGCACCCACTGCCCGAACAGCAGTGCTGGATAGTCAAAGTTAAAAATGCTGATGGCGATGGTGATGGCACATGGTTGCCTGAGGTATGCATCATAAATTGCTTCTGCCTACTTCCTTTGAGAATCAAGGAAATTGTTATTTTTTAGTTATTAAAAGCATGTTATTTAAGTTAGGAAGTATTGCTAGTTTGAAAAATCAGAAAGAAATGCCAAATTTATGTACAACTTAAATTCTGTTCCCCTGTGCTCTGTAACAGAGCTTTAATTACTCAGTCACAAGCTATTATTTCGATAGGATTCCTGTCTCATTCAATACAAAAGAGGGCAGAATTAAGGTTGCCTGGGCAACTGTAAATCTGGAGTTTTCTAACACTTGAATACTTGACTTTACAACATGAATAACATTTTTCCTAGTTTTATATAACTTCAGAATTCATTATCGATTTCACATACATAATTGTGTGACCATCAATAGCTGGTTTCAGTGAGTGACAAGGAGAATGGGTGTAGGGTCTCCTGCTTTCTGAGAGTGCACAAAGCAAATTGGAGATGGTGTTTGCATATATCCACTGTGTCAGTATGGACAAATGCAGGTTTACCAGCAAGTCTGATTCAACTTTAGTATAATGGAACATTTAAGACTTTTCATGGGAAATAATATATTGTGCTTTTAAAAACAAAATGAGGTTACAAAAATCCTTGCTAATCAGCTTCTGTGTTCTCATTTCCAGGACCTATTAAGATGCAGAGTGTTGACATCAGGGATTTTTGAAACAAGATTCCAAGTAGATAAAGTAAATTTCCAGTAAGTCTGTTAGTAATAATTTATGAACATTATACTAATTTTTAACAACTTACTTCGGATGTCTGTGCTCACGTGTGCTTGGTATAGTAGCTTTCAGGTTGGAGTTGGCTTGTTTGGGTTTGGTTTTTTAGTTCTCTTCCCGCAGGTAAAGTTGCCTCATGCTTTGCAACAAAAGAGCTGAGATTAGTTATATTTGTTAGTGATGCTCTGTTGTGGAGTTGTGGATGTTTTTACTAACTGGCTCATTGGTATAGCACTGTAAACTCATACAATGCTTTTGGGGATAAAATCTTGTAGAAATCAATGGAAATGCTGCCATGAGTCAGACTTTGGACAGTGAGAGGTGGAGAGTTAAATGTGTCCCCTCTTCCAGAGGGCTGCAAGCTCTGCATTTGACCATTTTACACTGTGTTTCTTTAAGACACCCACTGTCAGGCTGCTTCCACTTTGTTGACCAGAAAGGTGGTGGCACTGATGAGGCAGAGCTGCCCCAAGTCCTTCTCCTTACAGAGACACATTCTCCCTGTTATCCTTCAAAATACTCTAAATCCTGCCCTTATTTGTAGTACAGTAGTTCCAGCCTTACATTGTAGCACTTCTGTGGGCTGGAAATGCCAACATTTGCCCTGGAAAAGAGTGTACTTCTCATTCCATGGGTTCTCCTGGCAGAGCAGAGCAGGTGGAGCTATGCAGCTCTGTGTCACGCAGCACAGCATCAGTAGATCTCTCTCACCTTCAGGTGGTGTTTTACTGTCACTGTCCTTGGCGCAGTCAGGTGTTTAAACTGAACCCTCATGCTGCATGTTTCTTGTGACTTTCCTAGTGCACATAAGTGATGTAACATCCTATGGCTTTTTAACAGCATGTTTGATGTAGGTGGCCAGAGAGATGAGAGAAGAAAATGGATCCAATGCTTTAATGGTGAGTAAGAATATTCCACATGCTTTATTTTGAACTTGCTCTCTGAGATGTGAGCAGCTTAGTGTTCATATTCACACATAGTGTGTCACTAATACATGAGTCCAGTGTTACAGTGTTCCTTTCTTCAGGTGTTTTTGGCAGTTTGGGGAGTAATGGCAGTGTTACCCCAAGGAGTATATGCTGGGGTAACAGAGATGTTCTTTTCTCTCTTCCTTTCTTTCTTTCTTCTCTATGCTCTGCCCAGATGTCACGGCTATCATCTTCGTTGTGGCTTGCAGCAGCTACAACATGGTAATAAGGGAAGACAATAACACAAACAGACTACGGGAATCCCTGGACCTTTTCAAAAGTATCTGGAATAATAGGTAAAATATACCTCACTTCCCACCCACTTTCCCCAATTTAGCTACAGTTCAACTCCTTACAAAATAGGACTCTCATTATTATATGAGCAGATTGTTTATTCAGAAAATGCCCAGGGCAGGGCCAGGTAGCAGGGTGTCCCTGCTGCGCCTACCCCTTCCCAGTGGGGGCTATGGCACAGGGATGGTGCACAGTGTTTTGCTGCCACTGCAAAAATGGCGCAGAGCATGGGGACTGCTTGGGAAGAGCAAGCTCCCCATGCTAGCTGCCACAAGGGAAGCAGGGGAGACCCCTTCCTGGCGTCACTGTGCTGCTTGGCCGAGACTGAGAGCATCCTCCAAACCACATTTTGTTTCCTCCTCAAGTGCAGCAGCAGGAGCAGCTTTCTGTTGGCGTTGTGCTCGATTCACTTGATACCTGCGTAGGCAGCCACTCTCGTAAGACTCGTCTCTGAGAGCGCACGGCTTCTCTGTCTTGTGGGATGATATTTCAGATCTAATCTAATTGTAACTGCCATTAAATTGCCATTCCACCACAGTGCATGTAAATTATAGTAATGTAGCCAAATAGCAATCTGAACAGGTTCCTGATAGAAGGTGAAAACAGTATACAAAATAAGGTAATAAAGTTTTCAGCACATACCTATGAGGATGCTCTCCACTGGGAACGGATTTAAGGGGGTAGAGAGAAGAAGGATGTTGAGCACAAGTCATAGTGATGGCAAGGTATTAGTCTGGGGACAAAAGAGAGATTGTTTTCTTTTGATCCAACATGTCATACAGTCCACCCTAAAAGGCAGGGTATCTCTGTGGATGAACAGCAGTTAAGACAGAGCAGTCTGGGGGGAGGCAGCTTTCCTGTCGTTTGCTTTTGCTTTAGCAAAACCAAGCAAAGTAGAAAGTAATGTCTGGTTTTGGACCGCGATGCTTTGAAGAAATGTCATCCATTTCCCAATTCAATTTCGAAAGGATAATTTAGAAAACAGTTTTTGAAGACTGTTCCCTGCAGCAACGTCTGCTGCAGTTTTTATGAATGTATTTACAGGCCCTATAAATACACCCGCTAGCACAGGTGCAACCCAACTAAAACAGGAATTTAGGTCATCTTCTTTTTTCTTTTGCTAGAGGCTTTACTCTCTATCACTACTTCACTCTATCCATGAAGGAATAGCCAGTAAATTTTCTGTTGAAGTGTGAAGTTTTTCTTGTGTCAGAGCTAACACAAACATTTGGTTTGGTTTTGACAGGTGGTTACGGACCATTTCTATCATTTTGTTCTTGAATAAACAGGACATGCTGGCTGAAAAAGTCTTGGCAGGGAAATCAAAAATCGAAGATTACTTTCCTGAATACGCACATTATACTGTACCTGAGGATGGTAAGGTTTAAACCACAACTACACAGGGATTGGACCTGCTGGCATAGCCCAGCCCATTGTTTCGCTCTCTTGTCTCTCACACACACAAATTCACAAGCATAGGCTCGTGCAAACTGTTGGTCAGGTAAAAGGAGCGTGCCAGCAGTGTGCAGGTCGGAGATGGCCCAGCTCAAGCAGGGTCTGAAGGGGTGTCTGGGTGCTGAAGGGATGTGAGGGGGACTGCTGGGGGCCCACTGCAGAGCACCTGCCTTTCCTAGTTTTGGAGCAACCCACAGTCCGGGGAAAGCGGAGCTGCCAGGCATGCCTCTCCCTGGCAGATGCTTCTGCCTGGGCTTTCTGCAGTGCTGAACTTTGTTAGGGATTCATTACACTTATTTTGGGGCCATTCTGCATCCTCCAACACTGTAAACTTCAGCCTTTCAAATACTGATGGGAAGCTGAGCAGGCAAGAGGGAACTTTAAAGAGGGAAAACCACATCTATAAATACAAAAAGAGCTGTGACAATGGAGCGATTAGCATGGGTTGGTTTCTTACCATTTCAAGAAGTACAGTGATTTCTGTACTGCAGTAACATATTGTGTGAATAGACTCTGGTATTATGCCAGGCAGAGGACTTCCCAAACACCTCAGGTTAGTGTCTAGCAAAAGGGGTAAAATTCTCCCTTCCTGCTCTCCAGCACTAATGTAATGCCGCTGGTGCAGTGCTTGCAGCCAGCTGCTGGAAAAGGCTTTCATTCTCCATTAACCATCAACAACAGCCTAGGTAATAGAAGTGAAGGTGATAATAAGCTATTTTCAGCTTTCATTCTGGTCTGGAATATCAGGAGTGTGATGCTGAGTTTCAGGTGGAGAGGATAAAATAAATTGTCCTAAAATCTGAGTTTACCCGGCTTGAGTTTTATAATGCTAAGGACTTTCAGAAGAATCCTTCTGTCACCATCACCCAAATTTCCCTCTCCCAAATATGCACAACATATGTACAGAGTTTAGGTAAATGTTCAACATATTTTTCATGAGCCAGTTGTCAGAATAAAGTCGCTTTTGGTGTTTCTTAACAGGATTTAACAGGAGATATCCAGACTGATCCGAAATACTCACACAGGAAGCAGCTCCCTATTCTTACCCTGTTCATTTATTTGATTTCAGCTGACATCATTTAAGGACAGCAGCAATGAACTCTCTGATGCTGCTGATGGTGCTGCTGACTATCCCTGGCGCTATAGATAAAAAATACATTTCCATGTTCTAATAAATTCTGCCCTTTACCATATTGTAAGCATCTGATCTGGTATCTTAGATGAAGAGAAATCACACTGAAGGGAAATGAAGAGGTTATCTCTTCACCTTATTGTTTTTTACACTTATAGTTGTTACATGGCCTAGATAGAGATGACTTCATCTGCTGACAGTACTGACTAATGAGTCTCCTACTTGACAACAATTTAATCTAAGGACCCTTGATGGGCAGTATATCTTAGTATTCTGCTGACTTGGGGCCTGGAAATAATATATGTATATTCTGTATGTGTATACATGCATTAGATATATACACACAGATATATATTTTATATATATATTAAAATATCTTTTGATGCTGTTATTTTTTTCATGTGTAATCTTGGACTAACCATTTTTAAACCCAAATTCCTGCCTGCAGAAGCTTTATTCTGGAGATGCTGCTCTGCAGAAACTGAACGGCTCAGCTGCTTTTTCCAGTTGTATTTTCTGATAAGAGTCAAACCATAACTCTCACTTGTTCGACATCTTTGTGAATAAACTTGTGGATCTGAGTAAGCCCCTTTATGATATGACCAATGACATTGTTGCAAAGATTTCAGCAATTTTCAGGCTCCTAAAATACGTTGAACACATGGTCGGGTTTTACAGTACCCTTCCATTGTAGAATTTCCTATTATTGGGAATCTCCTGTGGATATTTAACATCATAGTTTTGTGTTGAACGACTGCTTCCTCCTTATTAGATCTTGTGTTATGAAAAGTAGATGACTTTGCTTTTCATGTTTCTGATGTCACTTATTTTTAATTGAACAGCAACACCAGATGCAGGAGAAGACCCCAAAGTCACAAGAGCCAAGTTCTTCATCCGGGATGAGTTTTTAGTGAGTAATTTTGGTCTTATGTGTGATTCCATCATAGGAAATACTGGCAGATGGTGTGGTTTATTTAGGGAAAACTGATGGGGTTTTGCAGAAAGCTAGAGGAGAGGAGAATGTCTGGCAATTCTCTGACTCTTTTCAGCTGTCCATCTTGCAGTGCTTGCACATTTTGATGCCCAATTTTATATGAAGTCACCTGCCCTGCACAGTGTCACAGCAAGTAAGTGCTGGTGCTGAAAACGGTTGTGTGACCTCCTGCTTGTTTCCAGGCCCAGTGCAGGTGCCAGCAGCCCTCACTTTCTATGCAGGGGGACAATGCCGATCACTATTCCCTTTGCCAGTTAGTGAGATTTTCTGAGGTTATCTTCATCTGTAAGATGCTGCTGGCTGTTGCCTTGAATGTTTATTTTATGTATCAATCCACTCCATGTTTAAGCATATAGGCTGGGTTTCTCTATCCTGCATTCCTCCAAGGGCTTTGGCAGTGGTCAGCTGGCAAAAGGGAGTGAACAAAAAAGCAGATCTTATCCTTAAATAAGATTCCTGCTGTGCCAGGTAGGAGGTTTGCCTCACCCCAGAACTGATGTCATGGCCCTACTGAGGAAACATAAAAATATGTTTCCCTGTCTGGTCACAGTTATTCTTTCAGTTAAGGTTTCCTCCAAAGCTGGAGCTGAAGGACTCTTGTCTACATTTTGCAGATGCAAGCAGTTAAGAGGCACACGCACAAATCCTGTTGGAAACAGAGGGCTCAATCCAGTATCACTTGAGCAAAATCATCAAATCATTTAGGTTGGGAGAGACCTTTAAGATCATCAAATCCGACCATTAACATAACATAGCACTGCCAAGACCATCACTACGGCTTCA
The DNA here is from genome assembly GCA_025447955.1 of Psilopsiagon aurifrons. Taxonomy (NCBI): domain Eukaryota; kingdom Metazoa; phylum Chordata; class Aves; order Psittaciformes; family Psittacidae; genus Psilopsiagon; species Psilopsiagon aurifrons. The sequence goes on along the minus strand of JAOEHY010013490.1, from coordinate 21,113 downwards.
CTCATATAGAGTTGTTCTCACAGGGTGAAGCAGTATCAGAACAAAATTAGTTCATTCATCCTGCCCTTCTGGTGCAGACTGTACAGGAGTAATTGAGAGAGCAAAATTAATCATTAGAATTAAGAATTTTAAGTCATGACGCTTTTACAAGTATTGTTAGGATTGACAACTGTTGCTATAACAAGAAAGAAGCAATCATCTGTGTTCATACTTTGGGAATTTCCATTCAACATTTTAACCTTCTGGATTCCAAGGAAAAATTTCAGGTTGTGCTTCATTAACATAAGACTTAGCAAAGAAAAACCGTGCGTGAAGCCAAATCTCTCTTGTGATCATGCTGAAATACTGTGAAGCAGGTGACTATCCAGTTTGGAAGGATGGTCCAATAGAACCAAATTATGGGAAAAAACAGGGTGAAACTCCTTTATCTATTTTCAGTAGTTAATAAAAGCACATCAAGGTCCTTCCCTGCCATGACTCACTGGCATTGTAGAAAGAGGCCACCTACAAAGCAGGTGGGGAGAGGAGGGGTGGTAGACATTGCAACCAGATTAAACACTGTGGGCTACAGCATCTCTTTGCACCACAGACACTGGGGCAGAAGTGTTTGGGCTGGGGCCAGCACCCGCCAGGCATCAGACAGACGCTGGGGCTCAGGTGTGGGGCAAAATGCAGCCAAAAAGTTTTTCCCCTTTCCCCATGGGCACCACAGGGTCTGGCAGGAAGCATCTCCTTCATAAACAATGCTTATGTGTCTCTCCTCTGGGTTTGGGTTTGGTTTCTCAGCATAAAGAAACAAGGGGGTGTAGTCATTTGAGCGGTTGTTGTAAACTCTTAGGCAATTTGAAGTCTTGCAGGTGAGGCTTTTCCTCTCCAAGGAGTGACCTGAAGAACCTGTGTGTGCCTTGAGTAAGGAAGGCCATGCACAGACCCGGCGGGGAGAGTGAGGTGAATGAAGCCTGAGTAGAAACAGCGCTTTCCAGTTTCATAGGGTCATAGAATCACAGAGTGGTTTGGGCTGGAAGGGACAGACCTTAAAGATCATATTGTTCCAACCCCCCTGCCATGGGCAGGGACACCTTCCACTAGACCAGGTTGCTCAAAGCCCTATCCAACCTGGCCTTGAACACTGCCAGGGATGGGGCAGCCATAGGTTCTCTGGGCAACCTGTTCCTGTATCTCACCACCTTCACATTAAAGAACTTTTTCATAATATGCAATCTAAATCTACTATCAGTTTAAATCCATTACCCCTTGTCCTGTCACTAGATGGCCTTGTAAGAAGTCCCTCTCCAGTTTCTTACAGGCCCCCTTTAGGCACTAGAAGCTGCTTTAAGGTCTTTCTGGAGCCTTCTGTTCAGGCAGAACAAGCCCAACTCTCAGTCTTTGTTTGTAGGAGAGGTCAGGCCCAAAAGGCAGAGGTTTTAGAGATGGAGGAACAGAGGGTACAGGGGAGGCCTCTGATGTCCTTAGCCAGGTGCAAGGAAGATAACTGTCTATTTTCTACCTATGCCTTTCTTCACCCCGCTTTTTACATGTAAGTCTCTTCATTTGCGACCTTTTCCTCATCCCACTTTGTTACATTTTCAGACATGATTCAGAGGAATCTGGTTTTATTCATTTATAAGCTTTATTGCAGTTTTTCTCATGGTAGCAGGATTGCATAAGGTATAGGTATGTGTGAAAATCACCGCCATGGTGCTGCACCCCATATTAAAACTCTACCTGGCTGCAGGCACTGCTACTGGCAAATTTAAAGCATGTAAGTAGAATAATTTTGGAAGGAGGTTAAATATCCACATATTTCCAACAACTGTTGGTGCACGTTAGCGTATGAGCATGAGGAGGGCAAAATATATCAGCTTCTGATTTCAGGATTGGTGTGCAGCATTGGGTTTTAGCAATATCCCAGGGAATATTATTATTTCCGTCTGAATGGGTGCCAAGTAACACACTACTGTTCAAAAGGAATTTTGAGTAGGGGTAAAAATACTGTGTTTCCCTTAAGATGGGAGAATCACAGTGCTGTCGGGACCAAAAAACCTTACTGTTTTGAAAATACCACCTTTGGCATGCGTTACATGTAACCATGTGTCACCAGTACATTGTGGGCAACTTACTGTGTTAGTGGAATCAGTGCATGACAAACACAAGCAAACATTTAGTGAAAGAACACTTATTTTGCTGAAATACAAGAAAAAGATGGAACATGGGGTCAGTAGAATGATGTGCTCCCTACTGCCTACATCTGGGTGGCACTGAGAGCGTTCCTACATTGCCCCTCACTGTCAGCATGTAACGTTTCATCCTAGAAAAAGCTCATCTGACTGGGAGTCTGATCCCCCTCTCACATCCTTACAGTGTGTAACTGCATGTTAACAGAGTTTCAGTGTTCTGCCACCATTGCAGCAACCTTTCTTTTTTCTTGTTTCATTATTGTTCATGCTTCAAATATGGTCTGAACAACTTACCCATCAGTTGAGTACACTACTGAATTAACATTTTTCATGAGGGTAAGCTTTGAACTAGGTGTTGAGTGTAGCTTAGTAAGGAGAAAATAGTTGTTAGTATACATCTGGAACACCCCCTGTTGAATTGGTGTTGAATATCTAATGCTACTGAGGTTGCCTCGAAAAACGTGTAATTTCTTGTGGATCTAGTAATGTAAATCACGGCTTCTAAATGACTGTAGTTTTGCATATTTGTAGCTGCAGGTATTTAAAAGGTCAATCCTGTATGTAAAATAAACCACTGTATTAAAAATACATAGAGAAAAAACACTGTCTTTTGTTGTTCAGCCAGTATAATTTGTAATAAAATCAGGTAAAGTATTTATAAATATTATTAACCCAAGAACTGACCTTCTACTTCCATATAACATTCCTTATATGTCGTTCATGATAATGATCTAGAATGGATTTATATTTATCAGTCCTATGGTGGCACAAGATAACACCAGTGAAGTGATGCTGGAGACTTAAGTCAGCAGCATACAGCCTTGCGAATTTTGATGATCTGATTTTTACTGGATTTGTGTGGGGGTTATTATTTTGTGGGAATCGGATCACTCTGGTGGTAATTCCTACATGTTCTAGTCTCAGTAGTGGTATCAAGTCTTAATATGTACTCAAAGTGAAGGAAATGTCAGGGACCTTCAGCTTCCGGAAGCAGAAGGATGCTGTTCTCCACCACTCCTGGTTTTCAGTTTTGTGTTGCTGCTTAAAAATAGGAGCGCAGAAATCTGCCACATGATGGCACCAAAAAAAGGAAGAGACAGTAATTCCTGGGACAGCTGCACGGCAGACCACAGTGCTGCTGGCAGCAGCACACATCAGCTGCACAGTGATGTGCAAATGGTAACAGCTTGTGCAGATGATGACAGCATCAGTGGCTCTTACAAAGTACTAATACACTGACCCTGCAGTAGTATCCTGAACCTTTCTTAGTCTTCATTTCAGATTTCTGATTCACACTGGACCACACCACAGACTTTCCTTCTTGTTTTTCCTTCTTATTATTTTAATAATCTATATAGAGAGTTTTGCAGGTTTCTTTGTACTCCATAAATGTATAGAAACTTATCATGGCACAGCACCTGACCCTTTCTTTTCCCGTCACTTTTTCCACAGAGGATAAGTACAGCGAGTGGAGACGGCCGGCATTACTGCTACCCCCACTTTACATGTGCAGTGGACACAGAAAATATCCGCAGGGTGTTCAACGACTGTCGAGACATCATTCAAAGGATGCATCTCCGCCAGTACGAACTCTTGTGAGGGGGCTCACCGTGGAACCTGTGGTTTTAAATTCTTTGCTCCTTACTCTTTCTCTTGATACTACCCCATACAGGGTGGAGGAATATACTATAGAAATGTCAGTCTCTTCACTTTGTTTAATTATTTAACCTTAAAGCTGATTCGAAGCGAGTTTGGGTTGGTTTTCCTTCATGCTTTTTGGGACTATTTTTGTGCTTTATTTTGACATGCCACTTCTTCGTCATTCCACTAAGCCCTTCGGCTACCTCTGTTCCCGTAGGTTTTGTGTTTTTAACTGAACGTGACCTGCTAAATTTTTTCCAGCAGGTTAACGTCAGTGCAAACTGGTATGTCAGCTGGATGACACTAAAGTCATAGCATATCCCTCTGTATGGTTTTCCTTTTTAACATGACATTGAAGAGTACTTGATGGGTGAAAAAGATTAATGCACTTTGTATCAGGTTATTAAATACTGTTGAGGAAGTAGACACACAATGTAGCACCACAATATTTATTACTCTGTCACAGTTTTTAGCATTTCTGAGTTGCAGGTCAACTGATAAAGTGACCTCCTCTTTTAAGCCGTTACTGGCGCAGGAAGTAGAGTAGATAATGAGAGGAAAAGTGAAGACAAAGCAATTTTTCTGGGGTTTTGGAGCTAAGTGTCTCTGCACACCTCAGGCATTTGAATTACAGCTACTTTTCAGCCTGCTGCATCTAGGCAGAAACTTTACCACCCTCACTTACATTATTTGTGCTGTCCACAAATGATCCTTTTAGTTCAGATCATTCTTGGACAACAGTCCTCTCCCTATATATATTTTTTTGTTTTACTGCTGGTTTATTATATTGTACAGACTGTAAAATGTAATATTATTTTGTACAACTTTATTGAAGAAAAATACTTGTAGAAGATCTTTGTGCCTTGATTATGGCTGTACCTGTAAAATGAGCTAAGATGTAAGTATGTTTTTGATTGCGCTGTACAGCTTGATGTCAACCTTACCTGCAGCAGTGACTGGAGGTAAGAACTTTATCTGTAGAGTTTAGGGGTTTTTTTCTGGTTTATATAAAAATGCTCTTTAGTATAAAAATTATAAATTATGCAAATTAACCACTTACCTTTCCAAGTAAGGTATCACAGTCACCGGATGTTGCAGCAAACATGCCTTTCTCTTTTGAAGTCTCAGCTTTAAAACATTGGAATTCATTCAAGTGTCCAAATTGCAACCTGGTGTTGTTTTAACGGGAACTAAGGATTTCAGTTTCTTCTTTTTTCCTTTCGATTTAGGAAATCTGTTTGGTAATTCTTTGGTCATTCATAGAACTTCACAATTGCACAGACCGATTGTGAATGTGTAAAGCACCATTATATAGAGCTCTTCAATCTTTGTACCAACAGCGGCTTTCATTGTGCAAGTAAATAGCAAGAAAGAAGAAAAAACAAAACCTATCAAAAGGTGTATAAACCCTTGTGTCTGGCCTAAGAGAATTACAAGATGACATTTTTATTTCTCTTTTAATAAAGAGACACATTAGAAAATTGTTTTATTTTAAATATTGTAGAATCAAAATGTGTGACTATTTCTCAAACTTGAATAATTTATGCAAATGACATTCTCAAAACAAGTTGTGGTACAGTACAAAATATAAAAGCAAGAATTGCTGTAGCAATAAGGCATGTCCTTTTTAGTAACTATAACACTGCTTTATATTTTATACATAGGTGTTTTATGTCTGTGACTATATACTTTTCCTGTGTCCAAGATAACCTGTACAAATGTCTAAAATTACAGTTGCAATAACAGAAACCTAGAGAAGTGTTAGACTACATTACTTTATAGAATGTTTTACCACACTTTGGACCATTCCCCTACTTTGTTTTAAATCTAGGGAGAGATTAAGAGCTAACAACAAACACATGCCCCCCACTGGCATATAAATCAGCAGGTTTGATTAACTTCTTAGTATAAAAGCATTGTTATTAGTTACAAACCCCAACCAGTCACCTTTTCAATTTTAGAGTACAAGTGACTTGAGAACTTGTTTCTATTGGCTGCTAAACAGTCCCATTTTAGATACTATGACATTTCCTCTTCCAGAAATGTGTATACTTTTGATATCTGTACACTCACTTTAGTCATCAGATAATTTCCAGAAAGTGACAGGCTGGGTGGAATAAGCTAACAACAAACAAAATTCCCAAAAGCAAAGATTTTCTCACTTCCCGTGCCAAAGAAAGTAGTAGAGTAACAAACAAAAACTAGTCTTGTCTTTAAAACATGCCCTGATCCAGGCGTTCAGGTCAGATCTCCCAGCCTCTGCAGGAATGCCAGCAGGAACACTGGTCCTGGTGTGAAACAGTCCCTCTGGTTCTTCTGGGGTGGGTGGAGAGAAGCAGTAGGTTTGTCACATCTTCCCTCACATCCAGCATGTGAAGATGCTGACCTCCACCTCCCCACAGAGGAGCTAGTGCAGTTCAAATTGTGACTCTACAGTAAAGTGAAAAGAACTTGGCAGCCCAGCAGGAATCTAAAATACGGTGCATTCCTATCCCTATTTGTCCATAGACTGAGGGCCAAGGCATAGGATAATGTTACTGCAGCTGTATTTGACCTTCCTTCTTGCAGAAGATCAGCAGCAGGAGGGCCCCTCACCACACAGATCTCTGGGATGCAATAGGGCCCTCTTTTTTTAAGCTCATCATAGCACATTTTTTTAAGAAGAGCAGCTTGAGGTGTCACCCTAATTTTTTTTAAGCAGGTTTCAAGTGTGTATCAGCAAACTGGATCCATGAGCTTCTTCCTGTTGTTGTCTGGTAGATGATAACTGCAAATTGTAGTCAGCTAACAACTTAATGTGTCGGGAACTGGAAGATTTCTTGTCCCAAACCCCAGTCCCTTACATACAACATCCTAAAAAGGTTACAATGATGTAACCACAATGATGTATCTAGTTTCTGCCTGACCCTAACAAACAGGAGTCTGACATTAGAAGGGCCATGCAGCAATAAAACAGAGAAACATTTCCAGTTTGCAGAACTGAGCCTCCACCAGGGTAAGACACTAGTGCAGACAAGTGATGAGGCTATAGGATTTACATAATGTACAGTTACACTTTTAATATACATATTTGATACAAAAATTATAGCAGGAAAAGGACTCATTTGATTGTCGAATACAGTATTTTTGTACAGCATGAAACGCTCATTTCAGTTAATTATTTATCCTGTAGTAGTCATATCAGCTGTATAGGACTTCTATGGTATGTGTAAATGCAACCTGCCTTCAGACTAGCAATCAAATTAGGTCATTTGCTGGCATGAATATAGTCTGATGTTTGACTGTTCTCAGCTTTGGTATTTCAGTGACTGAATGCAGATGTCTGGCTCTTCATACTGCTTTATGCTTACTGATTAAACGCTGAGCAAAATAAAATGGTGGAGTGAGAAGCTGAAAATGAGCTAGTATCAGGATTACAAGCAGAGCACCTGCTGCACAGTATATAGTAAAGACTCTGCTCTCATATGGAAGGAAGCATTTTTGGAGGGAGAAGTCTGTCGGTGTTATGCTGCCCTGGAAAAGAAATGAAGACTGTCACTTTGCTGTTACAGTGGTTCTGAATCAGGAGTAAACACCACAACTGTCAGCTCTCCAATTTCTAAATTCTGTGTTGGGTGGTAAGGGTTGGGGCCAGTTTCCTAGTACCAGTGCCTTCTCCAGGAGGCTGAAGAGTCCGTACCTTGCAGTGCTGGGCACTACCTGGAATAGTCACCAGGCCAACACTAGCCCAGGGGCCAATCTTCCCTCTATTCCATCTAGCGTAAACAAAGAGCTGGGCTCCTCATCTGATCTGCCTTCAAGAGAAGCCTAACTTTAGCTGCTGTAAACGCACCTGGAAGGAGCCTTCCCAGGCTGAAGTTAGGTTTTGTGAATGTGCCCCTTCCTCCCTCCAAACCCTCCTCCTACCCAGTACATGCTGCAAAAAACACGTTGGCTAATCCAAATTACGAACGCGAATGTCAACGACAAAGAACTCCATCGGGTTTTGGCTTGACTTTGCAGTTCAAATTAAAGTTTACAACGGAGCAAGACCGAGTGAAAAGAGTAGTGAAGATGATGCAACTTTAATTAGCCAACCTCTTGTTTTGCAGTGAAGATGCACTGCCTGGCATGTGCAGAGAGCATGTGTAGTTTTGAAGGCAGCTACTCTCAGGAATATGGAATAAACAGAACTACTTTCAACAAGAAGTATTAACAGTTGCATAAAATGAAGTTTGGGGTTATCTGTGTATTAAGCAGCCTAAACTCAACAGCAGTAAAAAAAAAATACATGAAAGATTTCCTCCCCTGAGGCACAGACTACTCTGCAAGCAGATGGTAGGTTTTGCTTCTTCCTCCAAGTTTCTAGGAGTTCTGTTTTGCTTTTGAACTGGGGAACTAATTGATTTACCTCTTAAGGATATACAGAGCACTGGAACTGCCTGTGAGAGCATAACCAACACACTGTACAAAATGTGAATTGGAAAGGAGGAGGCAGACTATTGGCATGTGAGAAACGTTTTCACCCTGTGAAGCGGTTTAATGCACAAGTTTGGAAACCGCCATCACCGCGAGAGGGAGTTTGAGGTGGAGACGGTCTTGTTTTCATAGTTGGTAAACCAACCAGGCCAAACTAGTCTTTCTACTGTTCCGTGCACAATACTGATTATTTTTACAAGTCAATAGTTTACAACGCACCCTCTTTATAAGAACATGTTAGATGCGTGTGTACCCAGATACTAATTAGATCTTTACGGGCACTGCTTTGTACCACACAGAAGATGTGGCTCCCACAGACGGACTTTCTGAGGTGGATGCAGTGTACTGAGTGGGTTGGGTGGGTAGGCAATTTTTTATTTTTTGTTTTTCCAGGTAGGATCAGTTCAATTCCAGCTGACTGCCATGTTGATTTATTTATGGAAGTTATCTGACAAAAATAAAAACAGATTAAAACTTACCATGATGAAACTAGGGTTGTTTCTATTCCTCCAACTGAATGACGGGACGCTGACTTCTGGGATTTTCCCCGCGTGCAGCACTTCACAAGCACTGTGTGTATGGCCACTGAGAATCAAACGGGGATGAAACCACCATATCAGCTAGAACACCAGAGGATAAAGCACAAGTATTAACTCATAAGAAAAAGAGTAAAATGAGCTTAAACCCCTTTTTGTTCCTTCTAACAGAATGAAATTATGGCAATTCTAATATTTGTACAAGGTGTTTAATGTAAACTTTTGATTTTCAATAAGGTATGTCTTGATACTGTATTATTAATCATACCCATTGCCCCCCAGACACTCTGGGACCCTCATTAAAAGAGAGACATTGAGGTACTGGAGCAGGCCCAGAGAAGGGCAACAAAGCTGGTGAAGGCCTGGACCACAAGTCTTACAAGGAACCGCTGAGGGAACTGGGGTTGTTTAGTCTGGAGAAGGCTCAGAGGGGACCTTATCACTCTTTACAACTATCTGAAAGGAGCAAGGAGGTGGTTGGTCTCTTCTGCCAAGTAACACATGACAGGAGAAGAAGTAGGCCTCAAGCTGCACCAGGGGAGGTTTTAGATCGGATATTAGGAAAAATTTCTTCAATGAAAGGGTAATCAGCCATTGGAACAGTACCAGGGCAGTGGTGGAACACTGCCCAGGGCAGTGGTAGAATCACTATCCCTGGAAGCGTTCAGAAATCACGTAGATGAGGCCATCAACAATCTGCACAGTACATAAAATACAAAATGCTAAACTGGAGGGAACAGCACTGCAGCAGACTTACTTAAGAGCGCTGGGACTTACGGCCTGTACCTGGGAAACCCAGGAGAATCAAGGCCATGATCCTCAGTGGAGCGGTTCTAACAGGCAGTCTCTCAAATGCCTCATTAGAGCAGAAGCAGCTGTGGTCTGTTTTGTCTCAGCTAGCACCCTTTCCAAAATGTTTTAATCTATAGGTGTCTACATCTGTGTCCCCCACCCACTGATATTCAGGTTTCCAATAAATCACACCTTTTGTGATGCTTCCTGAGACAGGACATCATACTTCTCTTTAAATGGGATGTTCTTCTCCTCTGGAGAAGCAGAATCTTCTCCAGTGCATTCAGCATCACTTTTCCGATAGAGAGGGTAATGCTGGAAGAAATTCAAAGCAAAGATCAGTTGTTAATGAGACGGTCTCTCTGGAACAGTAATAAATACGCTAAAAACATGTCAAAGTGTTGCTTCACCCCACCTCTAACAGACCTGTAGAAGGATGGGTTCTGAAGCTGGAAGCTTTTCCACATCACTGCATCTTTTGTTGGAATTAGTTGGTTTCTGTGAATAAAATAAATCCATGTATATTGTCTTCACCTATGTGTACCATAGGAGTGAGGAGGAGAATTAAACAACATCTACATTTGGGGAGGAGGGGTGCATTACAAAAAGCAGTATCAGCTCACAGTACAGTGTTGTACAAACTTTTAAGAACCTCTGCTGTGGATAGAAAGGGAAGTGCTTTAATTCCCCTTTCTGTATATGCTGTAAATATGGCTGCAGTGTTCCTGAATGCGGGAAGCAACAGCAGAATCTCGCTGCACAAAACAAAAGCAAACAAGATTTAGGGCAGCCCAAGAGACAGCAGTTAAGAGCCTAGCAATTTTTCCACTGGGAGCTGGTTTCCTGATTGACTGCCAGTGCAGTCAGTCATGCTGCCTACTGTGCATCCAGTCAGCCTGTGAAAAAGGGAAGAGGAGTGAAATACAAGCAGCAACTGGAATTGATGAAAAGAATACTACAATTAATATACTACCAGGAATCAAGATAGGACTCCAGCTGAATCAGAAAAGCAAAAGAATAGGCTAGCTTGAAAGATATAAAACAGAACAACATAAATATAAATGCAGGGATTGGTACGCATTGCCAGTCAAAGGGAGGGTTATGGAACTTCTGCCGTTCTTTGGAACAAAGGAAATGACACGCTCTGATGGGAGCACTGTCAAGGAAGTTAACACCATCAAAGCAAAGCAACACTGTTAGTTAATAGTTAGGTTAAAATGTTAAGAGGCAAATGAGGAGAAGATCTGGTAACAAGCAGCAATATGAATATGAATTTTTCAGGAGAGTCTTAGTTACATCCTGACTGTTGCTGCAGTATCAGTATTCCCACTGCAGCAGCTGAGCTGCTGGCTATAATCACATCTTTAATAAACCCTTACCTGCTGGGAGCAATTCAGTTTGTGAGAAAGTGCTGCAAGCTTTGCCTCTGTGGTACGGCAGAGAGTACAGCCATCGCCCTCCATGGCTACACTGTTCACCAGGACAAAGCTGGAAAATACCAGGGAGTGGGCAAAGGGAAGCAGGGAAGACAGGAAAGCATTTGCTATTCATGCATGTGTGTGGGATAAACTTCAGTTCATAAAATGCAAGTATTCTAAAGTCAGACACAGCTTTACAGAACAGCTTCTGGAACCATGTGCTGTAAATTCTCTTAAGTATCCATATTGTAGCTGGTTTTCTACCCGGTAGGCTGCCTTATGATGAATTGTTTATTAGGTTGTGCAACATACTATATGCTAGGCTTCATGTTCGCATCTCAAGATCTTTTTTATATTATAACAATTACTTAAGTGGCATTCTGGTGGAACATTAGAAGCCACTAAGCTGAATTCTGAAGGAACAGAGAACTTGCTTCTCTCCACACATACATTTTAGACCTCAGAGACATAATTTTCAGCATTCAATTTCTTCAGAAGAACTGAAAAGCAAGACAATGCTGCATTTGACTGTCTCCCCTGAACAAACTTGGTTTCATACTTTGTGGTCTCTCACACAGAAAACAGGATTTTACTTAGAACTTGTGCCTCAAGATTCATACCTATTGATTCATTCAGGACCCAAGATAAATTCCCATTTCAATTCACTATGTTTTATTGACAAAAATGAACTGAATGCTTCCACTTAAGAGATATTGGTCAAAACTAAAAAAAAAAAAAAATAATTCTTTTTTAGCAAATTTGGTACTACTCATTTGTTGTACAATACTTCATCTAGGAATATTTCATTAGTAATGCAGCTCATCTGTTAATGAGTATGATACCAGACATACTGTCAGCAACTGCATATAAGAATTCTGCTGCACTGTTTTGTCAAAGGGAACATGGAGATACTCCTTTATATTTTTTAAAACAGCTGAAATACATATCTAGGGGACCCTGCAGCAATCTGATGATAAACAACAGTGTTATACATGAGTCATTATAACCTGATGGCTGGTTGTAACAGGGAAGACTTGTTGCCACTCTGCATGTATCTGAGGTTTAAAGATAAATGCCTTTCCACAAACCCACTATTGCTTTCCCTCATCGAGTTCCTGCCTTGCATCTACAGTCAACTAAAGGGCAGAGGGCAGGCACTGCAGCCACAGAGACATAACTAAGCTCTGTAACACGGGCTACTCTACGTTAAAACCAGCTTGTGCACTATTACCCCACCCTGTGGAGAAACTGTGGACAACCAACTATGTTCCCAAATTACTCAAGAGTTAAGTTCTGCAGACTAAAGAAGTTATTAAAATTAATGAAACTCTTAACTTGTAATTATAAAGGAGATTTGTTTGCATTTCTTTACTGAATCCTAGTCTTCTGTTATGTTTACAACCATGGGTCACTACCAGCTGCAAGGAGAAAGGTAAAATGGAGAATTTGATCTGGACTCCACAGTAGTTTTTCTATTTAAAAAGATTTGTTCCAAGTTACCCTGCTCAAAGTACAGCTTCCACTCCAGAGATACCAAACTGTGTGTTGTACAAAGTGTTTCATATAACATATTTAACATATCATGAGCTAGACACAAACTTAAAAAAAAAAGGCTCTAAGTCAAGCATTCCCATACTATCTCTTTAGAAATGCCACCTCCAGTTGTCATCATCCTGGTCTGCTAGCTCAGAAACCACTACTCTAAACATTAAAATAAATAAACAGATATACTCACTTTATTCCTTTTCGAGTTATCAACTTTCCTGAAGTAAAGTTGAAAACCTTTCCAAACCGGTTTACCTTGTAAGTTGTCATTCTGTGTCACAGAGCAAAAATACAGCTGAGGTAAGAAACTGGCATTGAAAATCATCTGACACAGCTGCTTTAGAGCCTGTACACCACTTGTGCAGCTTGCTGCTTCATTACCTAGATCACATACTCATTTGCTATAACTCACAGGGATGCTCCAACACCCACCAGTGTAAGCATGGCCATCGAATTACAGCAGAGCCAGGGCACTTACATTCTTCTGTGTCAGGGTATCAGGAAAGGGAATATGCTCAAACTAAACACTTCTCTGACAAGGAGGCCCAACGCAAGGAAAAACAGCTTCCAAGCTTCTCTGCCAATACAGAAACACCAGCTCTGAAAACTTCACATATGCTCAGAGAAGCTTAAAAGAAGCCTGAAACCTGTTCTGAAATATATTCCTAGGATGTATGTGGACAGATGGATACCTTTGAAGGTCTTGCTCTAAATCACAAACCCTTCTAATTTGGTTATGATCAAAAACTTTCCATCTAACCACACAAGAAGTTACTCAGACACAAAACCTGTTACTGTACGCATGCTGACATTTCATTCTTGGCACTTGCATACTCCTTTCACTGACAAGACTTACTCGTAATGAAATCCAATGTCATGATTCCCAACAACAACCACCAGCTCAGTAGAAGCTGGGAACTGAAACATTTTCTGAAATCTCCTGACATCATCTGCCCATGCCTGCATGAAAAAAACAAATGGAGAAATAAATGCTGTTCAACAATCCCAAAGGGGACCACTAATATTGCATTGGGTTTGCATGGCAAGGTTCTGGTAGCAGGGGGACTGCATGAGGGGCTTCTGTGAGAAGCTTCTCCTGTGTTGAAGCAAGCCAATGCTAGCCGGCTTCAAGACAGACCTGCCACTGGCCAAGGCTGAGCCCATCAGCAATCAGTAGCGCCTCTGGGATAATGGATTTAAGAAGGGAGGAAAATAACCCTGGCAACAGTAATTATAGCAATTTGTGAATATGTGGGAGGGGAAAATGTGTCAAGACACTACCAAGAACAAAGGAGAAGCACAACATTTCCACTTCTGTCTAGAACACTAGAAACGTCTTCTACCAGTCGGACAACTGTAGTAATATAAACCAAAGCCTCGCATACCTAGTCTGCTTTCTTGTGTCATCCAGTTCCTTCAAGAAATCCTTTTTTTGAAAGAAGAGAGCTGTTGATGTCATACCTGAGGTAAGCTCCATTTTCCTTCATCGAAGACATCTCCCAGAATAAAAACAATATCTGGCTCTAGTAACCATAAAGCAGTTTGGAAAGACCTCTCCATTTGCCATTCCCTGAAAGGAAAATACAGACCCAGACATCACCACTGGATCCTCTACTCTGAACACACAAAAACAGCCTGGCAGGAATGGGAAATGGCTCCTCCACACTGAAAGTGCTAAGATGAAATTCAAGTTACATGCTTAGGAATCAGGTTTAAGTACAGTCAGTGACTTTTACCTGGCGTATTTCTACCACAGTACAACAGGCCCACCTCATGCAAGAAGTAAGACCAGCCTGTTTATTTTTCATTACAATTCCATAAAGCAGCAATTAATCAGAACAGTGAATTATTGCTCATGGTTAACTATGCTACGGTTTCTGCAGCAAAAGTTTATAATGTTCATCTTATACTATAAACTTAGTACTTTCTGTCAGCATTCTGCCTTTTCTTTTTTGGACTAACAGAAACATGGGTTTGTAGGCATAGGATTAGATTATCCTTGGGTTTAGATGTGATTTTTGCCTCTGATTCTTCTGCTACAAACTTCTACCAGCTTTCTTTTCTCTGCAATTAAAGGTACTAAGAATTGGGATATCCAAGTTATCTTGGATGCCTCATTTTTAAGGTATTTTATCAAATAGTTACATACTGGAAAAGACTTTCTGACCCATCAAAACACCTCAGGCATCTACACCCACATACTACCTGAACATTCAAGACAACTCTGCCTCAGTAAGCCCCATTTATTAACCTTTCCAACACTGCTTTATTACCCAGCACAGACCCAGATGGGCAAGTCAGAGGTAGCATTCACACTTCTTACAAACACCACATCAGTTTAAACATCAGTCCCATTAGCTACTATTAAAAACTCTGAAACCAGGAGACTGTTAAAGAAAAATCAATTATTATTACCTTCTTAGTTTATCCAGCCAATGTCCTTTGATTTCACCAAGTAGGTGAGTATCAGCTAAAATCATGGCCTTTAGGACTGAAGTTGAAGTCTCTTTTTTACTCATATGAGCTCCGCCTTTCACTTCTGGCCATTGGCATTGAAAAATTACTACATAATAGATTAAAAATTCACAAAATATGAACACCGCGCTGACATAGCACACAAGTTTCAGCAGGAAACAGAGCCTCTTCTTTAAAAGAAGGTTCTTCACAGTGGTTGAGCTAGAACTCAGCATTGCAGTACTGGCATAAGACTCTTTCCCAATGGCTCAGCTCTCCTCTCAGGTGAAAACATATGGGGCTAGTCAAAGGATCATGTTGGGCTTCATATCAGTACAGAATCCCTGTAAATAAAAACACATACAGTATTCATTAAGCCACCATTCCCTGTGAAAAGCTGCCACATAAGGCCTACAGTGTTAGATTTGGAAATACTAAATTAAACTAAAAAGCAAAGTTGGTCTTCTCCTTCAGGTACACAAATGGTTACACCACTGAGCGTAGAAATGCACTCTTTCCTACCAGGAGCAAGGAACCAGTTTAAAGCCAGCCTGGACCTTGGTGCATGATACTTTTTTTAAAACTAGACAGTGAAAACACTAACTAGGGGTCACAGGCAGGTAAAGATAGATCTTCACTTGAACAGCAGAACATAAGGATGCATTATCAGCCTGGCCATTGCAATGCCACATACGGCCACTTTCTGGCACAAATCACATAACATGACTACATCAAACCAATGCAATCACCACCTTTAATGCAGCTCATTGTAATACTCTCCAAGAACAAAAAGCAATTTACTATCACAGAACAAGTTTACCAGAGCTTTCCAGGAACACACGTATGGATACGTGACTAGTTAACTAATGCTGCCCCATTTCTAACAAGGGGAAAACAAGAAATATCTAAGCCTCAGAAACAGAAACTGTGCAGCTGAAGAAAAATATGGGGAAAATAAGCTGAAGTTGGTAAGCTTGCTGTATTTACTGATTTCTTCCACCTTGGACAGTTCATAACCCAAACAAGGAACTCTGGTTTTGAAACTACAATATTATTTTCATTTTAAAGGCTAATTCAAAACATATCTCTTCACTCTAATAAGCCGCTATTGTAACAGGGCTCATTGATAGCTTCTCTTGTTTACACGCATTTAACAAAAACTCATTATTCTTCGTGTAAGGAGGCAATACCCACACTTGCACAGTTCTGTTTCTTCTACAGTCCTTGGCAGAAACACTTTCACAGTGTGTCAACGAGAAAAACAAGTATCACACCCAAGTGGACCGAGATCCTAGCCCTTTACTTTCAAGTAAAATTACTCAGGTTCAATGCACAGCCTCTCAGGGTTCCAAAGAATCACTTCTTAAACTGTAGCATGGTCACAGTAAAAAAGACTCCAAGAGAGCTATAAAGATGTTACTTCACATGCTCATGAACCAACTTCTAGAGAAACCCACAAAGAAAAGTCTTGTCCCATACCCAAGAATGGGATTGCAATTCTGCTTTCTACAGAGAAATTCTGACATAGGACTAACATCCAAGATGTTAGCAGTTACTGAACACAGCACTAAAACAGCGATTAGCGGCCAATTTTCATTTGAACTAATTAGAACTGTGAATACTCAGCACCTTTGATCATTTAGACCCTAAATATTGGTAATACTAGGACAAAACTACTGAACAACACACAATTATAGATCTTTTCTAAAATCCTGCTTTCAGTTACATGCAAAACACAGACCAAAACTTAAACTGCTTTCCTGTCCTATGCCCTAGCCCATTTGGCTGATGTCTCATGGAAATCAAAGCCAGACATGTGATTATTCTCTTACATTTCCAACCAAAACATCTCATTGATAATAGCCCCTTATTTTCAAACATGAGTTTCCCATATCACCACTACAAAATAGTTATTCAAGACAAAGAACCATTAGTTTGCATCATGTAACATTTCTAGTATGCATTATTTAACATTAGAATGACTAGTACTTAATTGCACGTAATTCAGTTCTAGCTAAACTTTGCTCAGCAGGAGAAAGCCACTGACCAGACGTCACAATTTCACAACACAGAAGAATTACACATAAAGACTGATTAACTTGTTCAATATTAATCTCATCTGCACTTTAACTGGCAATAAAAAGCAACAAGATCTCATTTGTACATCTCACAAGGCAAGATTAAAGCAGAAACATCTATTCAACAGAGACAGCAACAAGGACAAAGAGACTCTGAAATTCCTAATTAAGCACACAAATCCCAATGGCCTTATCCTGCACAAAGAGCAGCTACCCCAGAATTTAGAAGTAGACCTCGGTAGTCTTAGCCTATCTACTCTTCCAACAAGAATAAGACTGATTTGAACAGCAAATGCCAGCAAGTTCTTTAACTTGCATTAGGCATGCACTAAAAATCCAAAACTCTAAAACCAAAAAACCCTATGAATCTTCTTATTCATAACCTACACAAAAATTAAAACAAATAAAACCTGCCATGTTGATATCAGCATCTATGCATTCTCTAAAAGCTTTTCATTACATTTTTCACACATCAGATTTCTTCAGAAGCTGCCCAAACACCTAGAGAGGCAGCGAAACCCCAGTGTTACAGATCAGTGGCGAGAAAAAAAACAAAATGGATCTTCAGAAGTAAAATGATTCCACCAAATGCAAAAAACACCAAACCCAAAACCTCCAATTAGTAGAAAATAAAAATATCTTCAAGGCAAACCTGCCATTTTCAGAAGTCACAAACAGCAACTGACACAAGCAAAAGCACAGAGCCGGTCATTTCTACGCACATTCCCTGTCCCAGCCCTTCTGCTACACAGCTGTTACTATTTTGAGAGTTGTGCCACAGATGTGGAGGATGCCAGAGGTCTCCCATCTGCACCCCATGTTCACAGCTTTCCTGATGGTGAGAAGGAAAAAGAGGAGATAAAAAATGAAAAGGAAACCACGGAAAGTCAGTGATGCAGAATGAGCTGAAGGACATCTCCTACTACTGGCTTTCTGTCAGAAATCCCTGCCTACCTCTCCCTGCCACCTGCCAGCCCAGGGCTGCTCACATCCTGGCTGACCCCTTCTCTCAGGACTGTGGCTGCACATCAACATAAAAGCAGTTTAAACAGAAATCAAGCACATGCAGTAGTAATCTGAACCTTCCATACGGGTACCCAAAGACCAGAGACTCACGTCCTCTCACACATCATGGCAAGGTCAAAAACAAGGCTGTCAGACTGCATGTATGCTGCAAAATGGAGCTGTGGTTCAGCATGTCACTGCACAATACATTCCTACTCCTCCTGCTTGCACAGGTGACTACTAAAGTTAGATTACAATCTGGTTTCTTACTAGAGCTTGAGGCTCTCAGTTGTGAGAAGAGACTGAAAGATTTCTCACTGCTTCTTGTTCTAAATACATGGAAGTGGCCTGATGCAAAGCTGATTTTTATAAGTTTTAAAAGCTCATCACAAAGCTGAAATCAGTATTTTCAACACATTATTCTAAATTGTTTGGGCAGAGAAAATACTCTGTAATGGCAAACAGCAAAAGTCTGCCAGTCAAAACAATTTGTATTCAGCCAGTACACACATCCTTTAGGCAGGGGAGAAATAACCTTCACTCTTCCTTATCTACCTGTCTTAGGAACCATCATGCACAACACTTAAAAATCAGCCTCTCAACAATGACAATTACTGATTCATTTAATAATGTCACCAAAGTTTAAACATACTAGAAGCATAAATTTATACACCACAAAACTGTGGGAAAAAAATACCCAAATGACTAGTGCTCAAAAAAAAAAAGGTTCAGTACTTTTCTCCTCCATCATTCATGTTTATTTTGCATACTATCAAATATTAGATACATTTTTGTACTTACAATACTTCCATCATACATACTACTTTGCCAAGTTTACTGGTGACACAGACTTGCATCACTCCTCTTTCCCTTTCCTATCTCTGTTCAGAACATTATCCAGTATTAATTTACAAATGAGCCAAGAACAAGCCAAGGGAAAAGTGACAAAATGGTCTATACCCAGACCAGGAAGCAAGTGCATCTGGAGCTTTACCCTCACTCTTACTTAGTGAATATGCAACTCTGAACACCTTGGATGCTTTGAGGCCCATTTACACATTAACTTGCAACTACATAAAACTGTCCTAACAAACAGAGTGGGATACAAGAGGCCTAATCCTACTCCTAGTTCTAGTCCTCTCCATAATAAGCATGCAAGTATTTTTGTAAGCTAAAGCTGTATTGAGTTATAAGCAAGCTTAGTGTTTCTAAACTCACAATGAAGTTTTCCCTCAATTCTCCCATCACAATGTCACAAAGGTACAGGTTTACAACTTCCAGACAAATATAGTTCTATAATGCAACTGTGTCAAACTTATGCAAAATGCAGTTACAAACAAGTTTAGGTTCAAATCTCACAAGGTTTCCCTTCTGCAGGGTTGTACCGAGAAACTGTCTCTTATCATTCCAAGTTCATTCTTGAAAGTAATGTGACATTTCTACCTTGTGAACTGCAACTCTTTGCATTCCTGTTTCAGCACTTCAAATACCTCACTCTTTAATAAAATAAGAGCATCTAATAAATTCTTGTTTTGATACTGCAAGACAACTCTGTCTTATCTTTCTGAACACACTTTTCAATTCTAAACCGTAAATCTTTCCTACATCCACAAATTTAAACCTATTTTTGTGATAAAAGAAAATCTCCAAGCAGGGATTTAGCATTTTTCTTTTCAGAAATCCCTGAATTTGTAATGATTTAAAAACAGAATTATTTTGTGTCTGCACTGGCACATCCTTACAGCTGAAATTCATAAAGACTGCCAAATCTACACATCTGCTTTGATCATACATAGTTTACAAAAAGGATAAACTGGGAAATTCTTAAAAAAAATACTAAGATTTTATCATATTCCCATGAACACCCACAACCACTCCTGCGATGGACATGTTCTACAAGTGTGAAAGAGAGAGGTTTTGAAACTTGGTTGAAGTTATTCAGACCACAGTTTATTTTGAAACCACATAAGCAAAACATCAAAGGCATAAAATACAAAACCATTCCGGAGCAGCTTGTCATATTGAGATCATTAGTATTATCAAAATGTGGTATTACATAAACCATGGTAAGTTTAAATGTTGCAGTAAGTATAAAAAACTGTGGAAAATCTACTTGCCATTAATCAAGAGTTACAAATGTGTTGTAAAAGGAAGTCCATACATCACACTTATTTGTTTCAAGCACTTTTCATACTGATTATTCAGTTTCACAGACTCCTGTACAGCATGCTTTAGATCTTCTACCTCTTCAAAAAAATCCTAGAAAGACCCAAAAACAGTCACTTTAAAGTTTCTTTGAAAGGCATTCTCAGTAATAACTAATCAGCATTTCAGTTGTTCCCAAGTTCAAAGACACTTTCTGGATCTTTGTTAATATACGGTTGAGCTGTGCAAACACAGCTATGGCAAGATAACAGCAATCAACTCTGACCTTACACAATAATTCAAAACTTTGCCCTGAACACACGATACAAGCAGAATTCAAGTAATTTTAGAGCCTGAAATACAGCCGAATAATAGGAAAGATTAATTAAGAGAAAAAAAAAACATGCGACTTTATCAGAAAGCTACAAAATGACAGTCCAAAACAACAAGGGAACCATGTCTAATTCACCTGTGCAAAACTATAGCTACATGTGCTGAAGTCAGCCAAGTAGCAGATAACACAACAGTAACTCTGAAGATCTGAAAGTTGCAAGATAAGGGACAACAAGTAACAAGAGAGATGAGGCAATTAAGCTAACAATGAGGATGTTAGCATTTGAAGAAGACACTACTAAATAGTTTTAAGATTTAAAAATGGATACCATATTTAGACCTAGAAAGATATATTTTTAGAGCTTAACTGCTTAGTAACTTGCTAGTATTCATTTATAGCTACAACTACATTTTGTTAATTAATGTCTTATTTCAGAATAGGATCTATTATTTATAGAATCACAGAATAGTTAGGGTTGGAAAGGACCTTAAGATCATCTAGTTCCAACTCCCCTGCCATGGGCAGGGACA
>JAOEHY010013488.1:0-10165 GCA_025447955.1 Psilopsiagon aurifrons | reverse complement strand
CAAGTTACCTTTTCATGAGCTTTTATTATTGTTCTTTTTGTCTTTAGCTGTGAAAGTGCTTTTAGTTTTTCAGGTTGTGTTCTCTATATTAGAAAAAAAGACAGATCTTTGCATGCTTGGTCTTAAAAGGATTTGTTTGTACCATTTCTGACACAGAGAAGGAGAATTCCTATTTAGTATTTTAAAACCAGGTTAATTTCTATATTAATATGTTTAATCTCCAAACTATTAGTTATGTATGATTTTGATAGCCTTCAGTATATGTCATTGCTCCATTCTAGCTTCTTAGAAGCAACAGCTCTCAATCTGATGATAAATCTGTACTCTAAATAGTCATTTCAGGGTGTAAGTTCATTTCCTTTTTGTAATGAGACGAACTTTCTCTGGTTTATAAATCCTAAAGCAGCTTTAATATTAAAGTAAATCTGAGGAGTGATTTAGCCATATTATGATCTTGTTTGGGGATTTTGTTCCCTCTTTTATGCAAAGAACTTTCTGAACAACAGGTGTTTTAAATATGCAACATGAGATCATAAATATGAAGCAATCACAGATTCAGGTCTCTGTAAGCTGCCTCTGTACTGTAAAAAAGTTACCTTCACAGTCACTGTGGAATAAAACATGCCTAGTACTGCTTTAACATTTCCTCTAAGAGACACTAAAATACTGTATTTAACTTATATCTGTTTTAAAATCCTTAGTTTGCAGATTAGGATAATTTGCAGAAGCCATTTTCCTGAGTGGTCTGGGCACATGCTTTTTAACTTGGGAAGAACTTTTTTCAGTAGGAAGTAAGAACTGATAGTTGCAAACTTTGTGTAGAAATTACTCCATCCACAAAAATCCTGAACAGTTATAAGGGCAAGGACATTTTAATGAATCCCCCCCCCCCAGTGAATCCTCTGTATGGAAAAGAATGAGCAAGAGAATGAACATTTTCCAAACTGTAAAATTGAGGACTTGAATCAAGGGTCTTCTTGCTTCCTGTGAACTTGTGGATTGGCAATATAGCTAATCTGCGGCATTATTCTTCCTCTCCTCAGCTGTTAGCAGCAATAGGGGTAAGTGTAAAGGCTCATCTTTCATGAACTATCATTTATGCCTTTAAAACAGGGTCCTATTGTGGCTGTAACTTCTGTGCTTGGTGTGTGAATCCTCAATGCAAAGGAAATCAGTAGAAAGTTTGTCATTGACTGCAAAAGTCTTTGGATCAGGCCCTGAGCTTTTAAGTCTGCAACTGTCATGGAAAATAAATACTGCACTTTAAGGAGCAAGCTCCAGGGTCTCCTAAAAGTAGCTTAAATAGCTCAGAGAGGAGCAGTATAATAACTCCAGCTTTCATATAGTAGATCCTCACTAGTTTTACATCCCAGGGATACTGCTGGGACTCCCAAATCACTGGTCAACAGTGTAATGATACATGGCAAATTACCTAGGTAATGGCAGCCGGATAAATCACCTCCAGCCAATGCTGGTTAGCAAAGGGAGGGGTGTGCTATGTATTAACTGGAAACAATTCCCCAGAGACAAAATCAAAGGAAAAATGGACTTGAGACTTTTTTTTTTTTTTTTAACACAGTATGATGATTAGTGGTCATTAGTGAAGAAGATTTATTTTTCCTTATAGAAAGGCTAGTGAGTGACTTTAGAAAAGCAAATGCGAATGTTTAACTTCTTACAGCAATTGCTGGAAGGAATCAGAGGCTTCACAGCAGAGCTGTTCACCTTCAAGACAGTTTCTGTTTGTGCTTTTCCAATAAGGCAAAACAAACAACGGAAAAAATCCAGAAAGCTCTTGATAACATCCAGGACTGCAAAACAGCCACAGTGACTTGGCATTAGCATTTTCATGAGAAAGAAAGGAAATTACCAGCAACTGTTCCCAAACCTCCTACGTGTTTTGCTGGGGTGATGTGAAGTTGAAGATCAAAGTGCTGTTAACTTCGTAGGAATTGGAGGTGCTGAATGGTAACCTGGCAAAGGAAAGTGCTGTGGCTCATCTTAGCCAGAGCACAAAGTTTTTTGGTAATGAAACCAGGAATCCAGTTAAAGTTGCAGCAAAGTGTTATATTTTTCATACCTCTATCCTGAAATGTAGGACTTCTAAATCCCATCTGATGCTTGCAGTTAGCTGTGGAAAAAGTGAATGTAGGTTAGGCTGGTGCCAGATATAATAATAATTTGAATCATCTTAGAAAATTTCAAAGTATTTTTCTGAAAGAAATGAATCATGGGCTAGTAAATTGAGCAGTTAAAGGAAGGTGTTAATGAAAGGTGGGTGCATTGACAGGCATTAAGCACATCCTGTGTTAGGCAGTGATGTACAAGCCCGTGGTGGTATTTTTGGAACTTCCTTTGCAGAGCATTGTTGAGTGCTGGAATTATCACCTCTTTATGAAGGTACAGGCAGCAGAGGATGACTTAGCCATCTCTGTTGCAGAGTTCAAATGGTAACTGCAGTATTTTTAACCTGGGTGTGTGAAGACAAGCCAAGAGGCTCCTATCTTTTTCTGCTGATCACATTGCTGGGTTTATGCACTTAGGTGCATCTAAGTGTATCTTTGCAACATTTTAAAGTATTTCAAGTTGAATAATTAGGATGATGACTCACAGAATCACTTGCATGTAGGGTACCATATGAGCTTACAGTGATTATTAAGCAACATTCAAAGCTTTCTGACTTAAACCCAGTGGTTTTATTTTCCTCAAATAAGCTTTCTTTCCTAATGTGACCTGCCCAAGTCTGGCTTACCTGTTATGTTTCTGATAAAAACAGTCCAAGACACTTATTCTTTCGAGGCTGTGATCTGCACTTCTGGCTAATCTTTTTTTCCCTGTAGCCTAGATACAGTGTGGTAAGAGAGAAGCAGATATGATTCATCATCTACTGTAAAGTGCAGCCAAATAATACATGAATTCTAAAAACAAGGTTGAGTGATGGAAGATGAGACTGAGGCAGTCATGGAGGATTCATGCTAGCAGCAGAATCATAGAATGGTTAGGATTGAAAAGGACCTTAAGATCATCTAGTTCCAAGCCCCTGCCATGTGCAGGGTCACACTCCACTAAACCAGGTTGCTCCAAGCCCTTTGAACACTGCTGGAGATGGAGCATTCACGTCTTCCTTCATCAATGTGTGCTGGTGTGCCTCACCACTTATAGTGAAGAATTTCTTCCTTGTATCTAACCTAAATCTCCCCTGTTTAAGTTTGAACCCATTGCCCCTTGTCCTATTGCTGCAGTCCCTGAAGAAAAGTCCCTCTCTGGCAAACTTGTAGGCTAAAGTACAAAGAACCAGGTGCTAGACCAAAAAGAGCCTTTACTCTTTCAGTAGCTGTACACAGAAGAATAATCCTATTGATAAATCTTAATCGTCACATAATTTTCTCAATATTTTGATGATAGACAGACTCCTGTATCTGGAAATCATGTTAAACTCTTCCTCTTGTGGCAGTGAATTCCATTGGCCAGTTATATTAATGACATGAGATGAAGTATCAGTGTTCATGGTCATGAATTCTACTTGTTGGCTACTTGTCCAAATGCTGCAGAGGGTTAAGTAGATTTTTGATAATGATGTGGCTAGAATAGAAAGAGCAATAGTAGCCATGAAATCTGTCTGAGTTGACATTTTGAAAGGTTTTGAGTGCTTCAGGGTACTTTATTTTACCTGGGATTTCAGCTTGTGCTTGACATCCAGAACTGTGTTGCATCCATAGTTTCTTTCTGTACTAAAAAATAGATTAGAAAGTGGAGATTTTTGACTCCACATCCTTGCTTCAGTGAATTTTAGTTACCCAAAGTGAAATGGTTTCACAAAATGAGTCAATTACCTCCAAGGACCCAATAGACTGATAGGAAGGGAATGCCTGGGTATCTGGGGGAACAGTGAAATCTAGCACATGAACTGAAGACTCTCTCTTTCCAAGTTAATATCCTAGTTGGAGGTATTTTTGACATCCTCTATTCCCCTTTTTTGAGTCTGCAAATTTACATTTTCCAGTGTAAAATGACTGTGGAAAACTTTTGATGAGTTTTAACCTTAATTTGTTCTGTAACAAATGTTACAGAACAACTTTAATGTTTCTGTAGCAATTTTCATATCCAAGTAGTGTTACAAAAAGAACTCTAAAATGGACTGGATTTAATTTTTATTTTATTTTATTTATTTAAGAAGTGAAACTTTGTTCTGCAAGGCTAGTAGCTAGTGTAAGGTGGAGCAGTATCCTTGCCAACTATAGAACATTTGTTAACAATGTTTATTATCATAATGCTAAAAGTATGTTATTACTAACTTTGTATGAATAATATTTTTGTGTGAGTTACAGCACACAACAAGGTGTGCATTATAAAAGAGAGTGTCTTTGACTGAATGACTTAAGTGCCTTGAAAAGTGGGATTTTTGTATCCATCCACACAAATGTATTCATACCGCTAAAATTCTCCCAAACTCATTTCTTTTGAATGGCAAGAGAGATTAAACAGGACAAAGTGATTCTGTATGATCTCGTTGTGATGGAAAGAACTTGAAGCTAATGACTGGATTGTATTTTATATTCTGTTCTCACTTTATTCTTTCGATGTTGGAGTATATTGCAGTTTAAGATGGAAACAATACTGCCTTGTAATCTTTAAGGGACTTATCTTTGTGATGTGTTGAAAAACATCAGTGCTATTTTCAACTCATACAGTTCCACATGGGTTTTAAAAAAAGACTTGATCAGTGTTAGTTCGTTCATAATGTAGCAAAGAATCTGCTACTATGTACATTCTGCTCTGTGATTAATTCATCTTTCAGCTCCAGGTAAGCTGTAGAAAAAGAAATCTGTAGCCAAATCAACAGCTTTTCACAATGATGGCTTCAAAGCTGGATGCATGAGCAGTGCTAGCTACTTAGGCTCAAGGAGATGCAGAAAAGTAGGATGGGATTAAAATCATCTCTCTCTGAGATGAATGTCTTACATAAGGCAGAGAATTACTCTCTGGTTGTGAATTCCTTTCTCCATTATCTGTCACAGTCTATTTTATTATAACATTATTTTGCCTGATTATCATTAAGTGAGCTGGATCCTACTCCCCACCCCCATGTAATGAAGTCAATTGCTAGATAACAGTGAAACTGGTAACAGATGAAACAAGAACATTATTAGTGTGTTGTATATTATAATGGTTTCATGCTTTGAAAGAACTAGTACCTTTACAAAAGAGCCAAAAAGTCATTGCATGTAAAATCAGTGCCATTCTACTGAAGTCAATGGACTTGTGCTGATTTTACATGAGCTGAAGATCTGGCCTGTGTTCTGGAGCTAGTGTGGAGGACGTTTCGTGTTTACCTTTTACTTTATTGCATATTTGTCAGTCACCTTTTAGAATTGGCATTTATTTATTGCTCATGAAGCATGTAAAAGGACTGAAAATTAATTGTTTGACCCAGAAATAACTTAATGAATATACAAAGCAGTTTTTGCCATCTGAGTGCTGGCAGGAAACCAAAGTGTTAAGCTCTAATATATACCTCAAATAAACTTGAAATATAACTGTGATATATGTAGAGAGGTACTTTTCATTAATACTGTATTGGCATAATGGGGCGAAGTTCTGCTTTACATTAAATGGAATTCCATTTCCTGATGTCATTAATGCAAAGGGAGAATTTGGCCTCCATCTTCTTAAAGCGCCCTGTTTTTATTATTGATAAGCTGCTGGTTGTCTTGGTCCATTGTACTAGTGTGGATTTTAGACTTGAGACTGAAACTGGGAAGCTTTCCTGAGCACCAAGCAGTGCAGTAGGTCAGTGCTGTTTAGTCAGTCCACATTTACTAGCATCAGAAAATATTGATGGATTGCACTGAAATGAAACCATCGGGTTCTTAAACAGAGTGGTCCCTTTCTCAAGTTCAAGAAAAAGTTTGAATCACTGGATAAAATTATGTGCCAATTACATATAAACTTTTTTGCCACTAGAATAAAGGAAGCTGTAATTCTATAGACTTGTGTTTTATTGCATTCATCTGTTTTAATTTATAAATAGAAGGTAAGAGAAAAAGAAATCTGTACTGGTGGACAGTGAAATAATGCATCTTCTACGCGCTTGCAGTGAAATGGACAAAACCTCACTGTTTCTGTCTTTGACAGGTGAGAGAAGACTCAGAAAAGGAAAATCTATTTTCAGAATATCAGTCTTGAATTCTGTAGTTGTTCATGTTGATCTTGAATATTATAGCTAATAATCAGCCTGCTGAATCTTAACAGCATATTCAAGCTCCTCCTGGAAGGAAGACAATTATTTTAACAATTCTTCAGAGAAGAATTTAGACCAAGCCTATAAAACTCCATATTTGGGGCACTGTTCTCTTTCTAATTGCCTCCAAAATTCCTAAGGATCTAATTTCATTATTTAGAATGTTTAAACTTGTCCTTTTATGTACAGCCTTTTAAAATTAAATACAATGAAATCTAAAAACCAATGAGACACAAGATATTTAGTACACAGAAAAACACTTCAGCTGGGAAAATAAAGCAAGAAATCCCAGAAGTACCATGGTTAAAATTGTGCTGTTGTATCTAACTTGGACGTTTGCTCGCTGGAAAAGGGGAATGTTTTTTTGAAGATAGACAGACCTGTTGATATTGACTTCTTGAGAATGATAAATGTATCTGTTGTTAAAACTCATTTCTGTTTGCTACCAAAAGTAATCTTGCATTATATCAGAGTCTTAAAATTAATCACTGGAATAAATCATAATTAGGGTAGCAACTGGTACAAATAGGAATGAAGCATTTAGTATACCTGTCACTAATGAAGAATTAATTTCTCTAAAGTATATTAATCAAAATATGAACATATAGCCTGCTAATTGAATTTATGGTATGCAGAACACTGGATGAGTATAAAGTACCCCCTTAGATCCCTTTAGTAGTAATTAGGGCTCTAAGGACAGCCTTGTGGTATTTTCATTGCATCATTAAAATGAAATGATTAGTTGATTAGTTACGTAATCTTGCACCAGAGCCACATCAAAAGGATAGTGGTTGCTTAAAAAAAGGTTGTGTTTTTGTTTGGTTTTTTTTCTACTTCAAGGCACTATAAATCCATGATCAAAATATTGCTTCTGTGTAAGTGTATAGATGCATGTACATTAATTACATAGAATCTGGAAAAATATATTACTGGTACTAAACATAAAAAGTAAATAGCATTCATTTCAAAATAAGAGTATGTATTCTGTCACCTCCTGTAAAATCCTCAAACACCCTCCTTGATAGGTCAAGATCTCACTAAATTTGAGTGAAATCATGGTATTTGGGTTAGTAGCTACAAACTGCCGCAGTGTTTTCAAGTCTTGATTGTGAGAAGGTCTGAGCTTCAGTGAATATCTCTGGAGACAGAAAGCATCTTCCACAGTTGGGTTGTCCGTAGTAATTTCAGTTTGGGCTGTGGGCATCATCTCTTTGACAGCAAGTGCTGTAGTTTGTAGCTGTGTGGTGCAGAGCTAATAGTGAATGTGCTATTTTATTTTTGTGAATTTAGGATAATTTTATTCCTCTTGATTTTACTTCCAAACCTGTTATATTGGAACAGTTCCTCAACCTTTTCTCTGTATCCAGTCAAAAACTTAAATCCCAAACCCATCATTTTGTTGGGTTTTTTTGAATGGCACTACTATTATATTGCAATTTAAGACTTTGTTCAGAATAAGAAGCAGTAAAACTTCTATGGAATCAGCTGAAGGGTGGGAGAGGGAAGCTGTTTCTAGCCAAAATATGACATATTTTGCCACTTAATGTTAACTCTCAGTAAAATATATGTGGACAGGGGAGCCTTCCTGAATATTGTTCACCTCTATGTCCCAGTAAGTAAGTGAATGTGACTTCAGCACAGGAAGCTTTACCCTGATGCTAGTGGCACCAGCAGTGGCAATGAGGTGGCACAAGCCAGCAGTCCCAAAGGGCACCAAGAACCCTTGGCAAGCTTGCATGTTGTCCTTGGTGCCACATCTGCACAGACATGCCCATCAGAACTCCTGGTAAGCCTTCCCTCTCTCATGGAATCCCAGTCTGGTTTGGATTGGAGGTACCTTAAAGCTCATCCAGTTCCAACATCTTCCACTAGAGCAGGTTGCTCTAAGTCCTGTCCAACCTGGCCTCTGTGGAAATATATGAAAGAAACTGAGCCTGTGGAGAATCACAGGACACAACATTGTGAAAACGCAGCCTCAGAGGAAAGCAAAGAGTGAGCTAACACCAGGCCCAATCCTGAGCAAAAGGCACTTCAAAGAAATAATGTGACTTTCTCATTTTTCCTTTGTAGTAGAAATACCCTAAGGATGCTAAATTTTGGCTTCCTGCTCAAGCCAAAAAGAACTAATGCTGCTCAGGCAAAACTCCCAAAAGATGTGTCCAATAAAAATGTATTACTTTCTTAGATTGCTTTTACTGACTTAGAGATTTAGATGACGTAGCGTACATGAGCACCATAGGTCCATTTGCTTCTCTGTAGTGTTCAAAATTATTTTGCTAATAGCTGTCATAAATTACATGTACCTGTTCTGCACCCAAAAGGCTGTCTAATAGCAAGAATCTAGTTAGAGTTATGGTCACTCCAGTTATTTCTCCTTTTTCCTTACCTCGAGACCAGCAGGTGGGACATAAGGAATATATAGGAGTCATTATCCATGCCCTTGAACACTTGAGAGCTTTGCACACTTTGCAAGGTGGGCCATCTGTTTACTGCAGAAAGTAATTTCTAATGATTGTTTTTTCAGCACCAGAATTCTAATGAACAACTTTGAAAAGGTCAGAATGACTGCCTGTATTTCACTGCCATGGGAAATCCATCAGGCAATAATTTAACCTGTATGCCCCTTCATACACATATGCACGTTCCATATTGTATTACAAATCTGTCATCTACTCTGTATTTTCCCAAACAGTCTTTTTGACTCATAAACTGTGTTTTCTTTAAAACTGTGGCCTGTGGAATTCTCTGTGGAGGCAGAGGAAAGGAAAAGGATCGCACTGAATTGTTTCCAGAGTACTTGTGTATATAGGGATGCTTAAGAAAGAGTGAGTTTATTTAAGATTGAGAAGTAAAGCACATAAACCAAAATTGGATGGGTGTCTTGTGAAGGGTGTCCTTCTGGAATTAAGATGAGGGCAGGGTGTGCCACCAGAGTGCGAAAAATACTCCCTCATAAGGTGTAGAAAGTGTTAGTGGATGCATTTGTCTTCAGATCTTTTTGCTTAATAGCTTCAACTTTCCTGAGTGAACCCAGATGCATATAGTTAATTCTGTCTGTGGATTGCTGCTCCATTTCTGTAGTGGTAACATGAGGTTTATTTGAGGTGTATTGTGAAAATTTCATCATGTGGATAGAATAGGATGATTTTTTTTTTTTTTTTTTTTTTTTATAATAATGAACAAAACACCCACTTTTACTCCAAAAGTGAAAGTGGCATGTGAAGACAGTTATGTTAATTCCCACAGCTACTGTGTTAAGTAGACCACTCTGTTTAAGATACACGGTACTCTGTAGCACTGTGCAGATTTACTAGCTCAGGCTTCTGCAATCTCAGCATCATTCTCATTGTGCATTGTGAAACTACTGTGAGAAAGTTTGGTCTTTTACTAAATAAAGTGTCATTCATGAGAAGCTGTCCTAGGAAACTTTCCAGGAACCATAAAATATAAAGCAGCATTATTTTTTCTTTCAAATACCACTGAATCAAGAGCCAGTGCTGTAAGGAAATGTAGCTGCTCTATTGTGTGTGCTCACCTTTAAAGGATGCATTACTGATTGGTGTTTTTATTTTACTGTGCCATCCCATTTTTAGTCAGTGAAAAAATAATGCACAAAAATGTGTATGATTTTTCTCCTTTATGTTCTGAAGCAGGATTAGTAAGGCTGGAGGGAAAACATAAAAATGTGACATACCAGGCCAAGTGTAATAATAGTTCATTTTAATAATTTTGTCTCGATGCAATTGTTTCTTCATCCATGATAACTTTTTTATTCTTAACTTAGGGTAGCCAAAATTCTATGAAAGCATAAACTCCTTAATAGATTTTTTTTTGGGAAACAGGCAAATTGGAATACAGGAGAACTGTAAATAAGCAATAGGCAAATTAAAAGACTATATTTGGTGGGTTCCCCTCCCCCTCCCC
>JAOEHY010013486.1:0-15858 GCA_025447955.1 Psilopsiagon aurifrons | reverse complement strand
TCTCTGCTTCCTCCCGGCTTCCCCTCCTCCCTGGCAGAGCATGAGACTCAGAAAGTCCTTGGTCAGACCAAACATTTGAGCAGTAACTAAAAACATCGGTGTTATCAGTGCTGTTCCCAGGCCAAAAGTCAAAACCACAACGCTGCACCAGCTACTAAGAAGGAGAAAATGACTGCTCCTGCTGAACCCAGGACAGTTCGTCAATCAAAAATTAATTTAAAAATACATGTTATTCATATTTATGCTTTAAAAAAACAAAACCCAAAACCCGACTATGTTTTCCCCTTTGTAACACGCCATTTTCACCAGAAGGGAGAAGTCTTGCCTTGGGAGATTTAATCTTTTTTTTTTTTTCCCCTACTATTTTTTTTTCTATTTAAAGCAGGATAGGGAGGGTGAGAACTAACAAAGCAGTGTGCTTTGAGCTCTTGGAGAAAATGCCATATAAAACCAGCACTCTTGGTCTGTGAGACATACAACCCCTGGACTCACAGATCCAAGTGTGCTCTGTGGCACCTTATGTGCTATGTATCTTTTTTATTTCCTGGTGGTTGCTTGATGACACTGCCCTATATAAACTAGTGTGCAGGCACACTGGGGGTGTAAAAGAAGAGAGCTGAAACAAACTCACCCCCACCAAAAGAGGCCCTGCTATTAGCTGTGCCATTTGTTTAACTCCTCACACCTGCTCTGGTATTCACCACAATGAGATGTTTTTGAACACTGACCCAGTACAAAACCTATGTCTTCAGGTTGAGGAGCTTCCACATAGGGGATGGAAGGAGAGGTTTCTGTAGGTTTCCCTGAGAAATAAAACACAATTACAATAAAATATAATAAATTATATAAAAAAAGTTTGTGATCTACTTGCAGTAAGGTTAAAATTGTGAATTGCCAGTTTTCAATTGTTTTTTCCAACCACCTTCTTGTTACTTACAGATCTCCATAGGACAGAACCTTATTCTGTTACATGTGTGAACTTCTGTAATTCCTCTTCTGGAAACCAGTAGGGGTTTTTCCCTTACACGCTACCTCTGTGAACTCATGAAAGAATGAACCCAGCAAAATCAGTTGGCTGATTTTCTAGCTTATTCTAATGTACAACTACTACGTAGAGCACTGCAAGTATATGGGTTGGGTAGAAGGGGAGTGGGCACCACTTCTGGCAGTAATTTCTTAGTAGCTTGAATTAAGAAATGCTGCAGCTTCGTACTGCTGGGATAACCTAAAATGAAGGTGTAAGAACAACTATACTGGTTAGGCCAAATATTCAGCTAGTTCGGTATCCTGTTCCCTTCTGTACATATATGTGAAAAGGTATGAATAAATCCTTATTTTTTGAGTTGTAAGAGGCAATGAATAGTCATATTTTCACTCTTGGTTAGTTTTGTTGTTCTGCTGTTAATCTCTGTTTTTAGCACAAATCTGTGGGACCTTTCTCCACACAAAAAACATTTATTTATGTCCTCTTCTGCCATCATCTGCCTGTCGGTTTGTCTCTGAGAGCAGTTTCCTTGTTGCACTTCAGTAACCTACCTTTTTGGAACATACCCTGCAAAGATCCTTATCAGATGTCTTCTTCACCATGTTCATTTTACTTCTGAAAAAGAAAAACCAAAACAAACCAACCAAACAAAAACAAACAAACAAAAAAATTCTTTTTTGAAAGAGAGAAGTTTTACGGACTTTTGAGTATTTTCCACTACATTATTGAAGCTTTATATGTATCTTGTATGTGTGTCTATAGATAAACAAACCATGCCTTTAACATTTCTTGGCAAAGAACTGTTGTTCTTTAAAAATCTGAATTTGATTATTGCAATTCAAGGTTAAGAGCTGCACCCCAGTTTGGAGGGGTTAGAAGACAACATCTATAAAACTAGGGATGAAAAAATTCTGTGTCCTCTTAGAATTGTCTTCTTGCTCTGTGTAGGCAAAAAGTAGATTTTTTTTCTAAGGTAATATTTAAATCTCAGAAGATCTTTCAACACAAACATTTTAAGATATTTGCTGTTTTGCTGATCACAGCATTTTGAATGAAGACAGTAAGTTTAGTATTTTTTTTTTTTACCTATAATACTCAGGGCCATGTAGATGCTCTTGTTTGCAACTCTGTTCTCAACAAGCTGGTAGAAAACCTTTAAAGTCAGGTTTTCCCCCACTGTGACACACAGTAGCTACCCATGGTGTTACTCTTTTCAGAGTATGATCAAAATGTGATCATTCAGATCATTTGCCTTGCAGGGACGGTTTGAAGATCACTAACGAGAAGGCCTCCATCCTTGTAAACTGAGAGAGCTTTATGTAGGAAGTAGTGAGCAGTACTGATTTCAGCAGCTCTGTACAACCCTTGCACAGAAAACACCTTAACGAGTCCATTGTGTGCCATGTAGTGTATGCCTGAAATCCTTCTCCTCTTTGCCTGAGTTAAATTCAGTGACTAGTGGTGAAACCTGAAGCATACAGGGAATGGAAAGAGCAGTAAGAAGAGAGGATGCTTGTAGTCCCTTTGCTGTGAGCTTGGCTTTAGGGATTTTGGGTTGTAGCAAACCTGGACTTGCTATGGAGAATGGGAGAGAAACCTTCCACTTTCTCTGGCAACTACCGCTGGCTCCTGGTGGGAGAAAAATCAATGAAGAAAGTGAATAAATTGGTGAAGATTCCAAGACTGGGAGAGACAGGCTTATTTTGTCATAGAAAGGTAAATTTTTATATATTTAAATAGCTTACATTTCCCAAGACAGTGCTTCAAGCTGTAGTTTACGTGTTCTTTTACTGAAGGTTGTGATTTGTGATTGTTTTCTCTGTTTGAAACATGGGTTTCAAAGCATTATGCACCAGTGGAGCTTCACTGACAAGTATTTTTTACGCTAAATAAGCTTGCTATTATGTGTTCTTTATGTAGTTGTTTGTAATACAGCTTCTACAAAAGAGAAAAATTGTCATAAATCTTAATCTATGTTGTCCATTAGGTTTGCTTTGTTGTTGTGAAAAAGTGTATTTGGAAAACTCTTGGGAGGCACCATGCGAGGCTGAACAGCTTAATATGAAGATATTAGGGGCTTTGTATTAGATGCCTTGGACATTTTCATCCAATTCTCTTCAAGACTTTTTTTATTTTTATAGAACGAACAGCTACATGTGGATTGTAAATGATTATGGGAGGCAATTAAATAGCCTTGAAAGAAACAGCTATGGTAATTATATTTTCTATACAGTATGTCACAAACAATTATTTTTTTCATACTCATCATGAATTCTGAGATTCTGACTAATCACTCCAATGTGAATCGTCAAAGCTTATTTCAAACTGGAATACTGGAGTGTAAATCATTCAACAAGCAAGGCAAATTTTTCACAGCAATAGTCTTAACTCATGCATATAAGTGTGTGACCTTGAAAATTGTATGTGTATTTTTGTTCCAGATACTAGACTCCTTGCTGTAGTAAGATTAAGCATTTATGTATTAGCAGGTTTAGCAGCATATGGCTGTGTATGCATTCCAAAAATCCATTTGTTACCATTTTTTATTTAATGCCTGTTTTCCTCTGAGCCTGGACCATAGTGTCCTCTTCCTGCCTTCTCCCCCTGCAATAAAAATTAATGAACAGTGTTTTTTACTGCTACTAGTAAGCTTTAATGATCTTAGTAAAAAGAGACAAGCAATTAATTAGTTGAAATTCTTCCAGCTCTCAGCATTTAAACAATTCAAAGTGTGAACACGTTAGGAGGAGACAATAGGAAATCTGATAAATAACAAATATAAATATTTTTTGTAAGATTTCATGTTGACAGTGCATTCACAGGACTTACAAACTGTAAAACAATTAACGATGCAAACCTTTTGTGTAGGTGTTTTCCGTCCTCCATTAGTGTTTTCAAATAATTTCAAAACTTAAACTGAGTTGCTTTACTTGGTTTGATGTGTTACTAATTTGTGTGTATTTCCTAGATGTTTCTTTAAAAAATGCAACAATTCGGATGCAAAAAACCCTAAAAGCTATAACAAAATTGGTAGTCTTGCATTAGTATTTCTGTTGTGTGTACTGGCTGTGTTTTTACAACAAATTACAAAGGTG
Source organism: Psilopsiagon aurifrons (assembly GCA_025447955.1). Lineage (NCBI taxonomy): Eukaryota > Metazoa > Chordata > Aves > Psittaciformes > Psittacidae > Psilopsiagon > Psilopsiagon aurifrons. Next base: position 11,778 of record JAOEHY010013486.1, on the reverse strand, counting down.
TTTTTTTTTCTAGTATAATCTGCTTTGTGATGGGTGTAACGCAATAAATGATTTGCACACAACAGTCATTTTACCACGTGGTATTTCTTGCTTGCAGCTGGGGATAAAATTTTAGCTATGCATTCTTGTTTGCCTTCCTACTCCAGTATGGTTTGCCATGAAGATTACTGGTTCTAAGCAAGTTCAGGAAAAAAACCCTCAGGTTCATGAGCACTGGTCATTGGTATTTATTGCAGCAACCCAGAAGGACAGGTCTCTGAGGTGGACAGTAAAACCTCCTAGTTAGAAATTTATTCAAATTCATTGGACTGAATGAAATGCCTCTTCTGCTCTGCTGCTCACTTTCTTTCCACACTTCAGCAGAAGAAGTGGGAGAAACCCAAGCTTTGACTCCCTTCCCAACAAGGAAAATCACCAAAAATTGTATGGAGTGCAATGGTGGTGTTAGCTGTTATTGGCTTGAGATAGAACAGTGGGATAACCTTAGTTAAGTCTTGGTCTAAGTGGGAGCTGGTGTGCCTAATGATCTGTTGAACGTTGTTTGTATTGAGCTTACCTTATTCTTTTTTGTCTCATGTTTACAAAAGCTGACTATCTGCAGTAAATGGCAGAATTTACAGTGTGAACTTCTAGATACGCCTCCTGTATGCTGTCTTCTTGTGTCATGGTCCTGAAGAGGCAAGATGGCTTCTAACACTTTGGTGTTTATGTAAGATGAGGTGAGATGAAATTGCCTCAAGTTATGTCAGAGGAGGTTTAGAATGGATATTAGAAAAATTTCTTCACTAAAAGGGTTATCAAACATTGGAACAGGCTGCCCAGGAAGACGTTGTGTCACCATTCCTGGAGGTATTTAGAGGATGTGTAGATGTGGAGTTTATGGACATGGTTTAGTGATGGACTTGATAGTGCTAGGTTAACAGTTGGGTTCAATGATCTTAAAGGTCTTTTCCTTCCTAAATGATTCTATGATTCTATTGGTTAGTAGGAGAGTGGCCTAAAAATGGTTGCATCGTTTAGAATTTATAGAGTGAATATATATGTATTCTACTACAAAAAGCAGATGCTTGAGTTGCTCCCTTTGTCAGATACCTAAGAATATCTTGTTATCCTGGGGTTGTGAGAAGGAGCCTATGTGTTTATAGAATCTTTTAGTACCTGACATAACCTAGACCTACACATGGTATTAATGTAATTTTTTTTTCAGAGTTGCAGATATGGTCATACAAAATGATCAAGACCTCTGAATGCACTGTGACTGTCTGGGTTACTCAGTTTTACACAGGAGGTTTGTAATGAGAGATTGCATACTTGCAGCATTTTAGAGATGGGAAGTTCTTGACTGTGCCGTGTGCTTCTGACAGTCTCTATAGAACTGAGATGTTCAGGGAGCTTTTATATTAGAAACAGAGATTTTGACCTGTTGTCACAAGATAAATATCTATTTGTGGTATTTTGTCTCAAGAAACTATTAAACCAAAATTTATAGCAGATGATTAAGTGCACACTGGTTTTTGTTTTGTGGGGTTTTGGGTTTTTTGTTTGGGGGCAGTTGTTTGGGGTTTTTGTGGGTTTGGGGTGGGGAAGGGGCTGCTGTTGATACTTGTTTTATGGTGATTTTGTTGTCGATGATAAGTTTTTTGTGTTTATTTTAATTTTTGTGAAATTGTTAGGTTTTAGCCATGTTTGGGGAGGTGGTTCTGAGTGAAGGATGCCAGGGAGAAAGGTTAGCCTCCTCAGGACAGAGTGCTCTTGTTCTTTCTGCTGATGTCTGAGGGAAGAGTTCATTGATCTCAATAACTAAGACATTGAAAAGTCCCTCAGCAAAACCAGGGAGACCAAATTTGACATTTTGTGATATACCTGAAGTTATTTGATAAGAAAAGAGGAAATGGGGAAAAAACATGTCTGGTAACAAACCGCAACCTGCTAGACCTAATTAAAGCAGTAGAGATTTAGGAAAGGGAGTGATTTGTTCCTTGCAGAAGGGGGTTGGGTTTTTGATTTTTTACTTGAGAGGGAAAGCACTGTAATCTTTCATTCTCCCTTAGGTAGGCATCTTCCTTGACTATCAAGTTGATTTCAGCCAAAGGAAAAAAAGAATGGGTAAAAATACATAGATGCTATGCTCTGCTTTATTAAATGGAGGGATTTTGTAGTATCAAGGAATATTCCAGGTTTCTTCATGGTTAGATGCAAACTCATGATTCAGTGAAGCAGGCTTCAGCTGGGGAGAGGGGTGTGTGTGTGTGTTAGAGTTCAGTAAAATTGCAAGTTAAGATTTTAACCATTCATCTTTGGAAAACTAAGTATTCACAGATCCTTTGCATATGTATTTAAAACAATCTTTCTTGGCCAAAAACAAAAAAAAAAAGGGCTATAATTTAAGTGAAGGGAGAAGAAGATTTAAGTTAACAGTAGTTAATCCTTTAATTACTATATTGCATAAGTCTGCCTTGCTCAGCATATTGTGTGTGTATATATTGACAGCCTTCCGGTGTACTTGTTAATCACAAGATTAAAGAGGAAGTGGGAGTGAATTTAGAGTCTTTTCAAAAAGGCCTGAAGGGCCTTTAGTTAGTCTTTGGAAAGCAGGTGTTTATACTGCTCATATTATTTTTAATAAATGTTTTTCAAGTACCACTGTTTCTGTGCATCAGTACCAGATTGCCTGGTTACACTGTGTATGCTGACATCTGTCTAGTTTATAATTAAACATAGGCCTACCGTACATCAGGTATCTGAAATAGCTACAGCAAATGTGAATGCTGATACTGTGTGTATAACTGCTGAAACTTGTCATTCCTTTGTGCTCCTATTATTTTTGTACTCTAAGCTAAACAGACTAACTGCTGCTAAGAAGCTGTCAGGGGATGCATGTCAAACACTCAGTGTATCATGTGATCAGACCAGTGCTGGGATGGAGAAGTCAGTGGCTGGAAGGGGAAAAAAAAATATAGTGACCTTTTTCTCTCAACATTGTCTTTACACGGAAAGGAACAGATGAGTTTCTGAATTATTCACAGTACTGAAGGCTTATAATCGTTAGCAACGGTGGCAGCAGCAGAGTGTAGAGACAGGGGTTGGGTTTTTTGTTAAAATGTCTGATTCTCAAGCTCTTCAAAGGAGTCATTTCACAAAACTGTCTCTGGGAATTTGGGTATTTAAGGTCTGTGAGAGCGGGGGCAGCTTCTTCCAAAGGATGGAATAACAGAATATTTTCTTCTCACTTTTGTAAGGTTCTCTGTTGAAATAAAGGTTAATCACAGGTTCATGCAGTAATGGAACAAAGAAGCTCCATGGAAAGGGTTTGCTGTTTCAGGAAGTACTCTCTGTGAATTGATTACAGTGTTAGTAATAAAGCAGATCTTTTAACGCGTAATATATTTTCTAAATATATAAATTACCTATACAACTAAACATATAAAACCAATTCCTGTAGCAGTAAAATTACTCAAAACAAACATAGGCAATAAAGTAATTTTGATTATAACCAACACACTGTAGTGGTTTAAGACCCAGGACACGCATGGTAGAAGGTAAGGCTTTTCTTGATGTCATGTAGAGTTTTGCTTACTTAAAATATGGGCTGTTTATAGTTTCCTTGAAGTAGTGGGCTGTTTATAGTTTCCTTGAATTAGTTGGCTTTTAATGATAGTGTTTAAAATTCTTTTGTTTCAGTAGGTCAAATGTAATACTATGTTATCTAAAGTTTCTTCTCCCTTTTTTCATTCTCAAAGCTACTGATGTTTATTATGAATTTCAAAAGTGAGCACTTAGATGCAGTGTGTAATAATCATGACATGATTTAGCATGCATGTCATTAGTGTCCTGTGACAAATGCTTGTCAGTCAGATGCTGTTGATCAAAATGAAAGCTTGTATGGCAGCGTCAGTTATTGTCATTACTCTCTGACAAGTACTCTCTCACATTTCTGTCTATGTGGTACTAAAGAGAAAAGTTTTACATACGGACAGAGTAAGGAAACAACAGTGGAAAGTGGCAGGAGAGCTAATGATCTGCAGCTATCAGGAACCCAAGTTGTTTTTAAAACCTTCCAAAGCTTTTGCAGTTATTCATTTGCTTTTAGAAGTTCTTCACTGTAGATGGGAAGATGCGCTTTATTAATACACTCAGAATCTTAAGATAAAAGGCACATGCTATACATAAAGAATTAAGAATTTCTTCACAGTCCAATTAATGTTTTAACAGTCTAATAGACCGTGGTAATGTAGAAAAGCTTCTTTTAATAATGCATTTGAAATTGTTAAACAAAACTTCCAAGTCCCTGCTGGTTTTGGTGTTACACTTGCCCTTCCAGTTTTCCTCTGGGTTGTGAGGATTGAATCAAAATGGCGGGGGGGTAGGTGTATGTGTATTTTCATACAGTCACCAGCATTCTCTGCCCTTCATCACAGGGAGCATGGTGTTCATGTGGGTCTGGCTTCCTTCTTGATCTTGGTCCCCTTGAGGTGGTTTTATATGTTTTGTTGTAGCCTGCTTTATTCTCCTCAATTGCCAGCTCAGGTTTTGAAGGCTGTCCCAAAGACTTTCCCCAGCCTCAGCTGGCATAAAGGCCTTTTACTCTGTTACTCAGTGACTGCTGCAGGCTGTTGGACTTTCCCCGCTGGTATTTCCAGGGATAGGCTAGGCACTAATTGTTCCACCACCTGGCAACTGTTGAAACCAGCTCAGGTCAAGACAACCCCAGGCAGCCCCTGAGATGCTGTGCAGCCAGGTCAGCACAAAGGCTCTGGCTTTTCACTAGCCTTGGCGGGAATCACATTTATTGGGCGACTTCGTATATAGAAATACAATTAGATTAAAGCCTTCTGAAATCATGAGCATCTGACTCACATTTCCTGTCTGAGGGAACTGTCAGTCAGCACTACCCAGTGCACTCAAAACAGGCTGATTGAAGTAATAGCTGCAGGTCAAACTTCTTTAAAACTGGCTAAAAAGGTCATTTTGGTTTTGTTGTATTTTGTTGTGTGGTTTGGGGGGGGGGGGAATGTCTTCTTTTTTTTTTTTTTTTTTTTTTTTTATTTTTTGTCGTACGATTAAAATAGATGCAAGCAGTAAAATAATGCTTTATTGCCTATTTTCTCCAGACCCTATCAAAATCCTCCTTGTTGCTCTCCTGGCTTCATGACTGACCTTGGCACACAGCAAGGCCCAGTCTCATCAGGACAGGAGTGGGATAATCCTGTGTGTGGTCAGGCCCCTTTTGATTGTGGAGGGCTGGACTCTTGGATGAGTCTTTGAAAGAAAGGAATCTGCAAAGGGGAAAGGAGGGAAGAGATTGCTAGTACAGTTGCTATTGCCCTTCATCTCGATTAAAAAAGAAAAAGAAAAAAGAACATGGGCTCCCTCAAAAGTATTTTGTTGTTGTTGCTTGAAAACACAGATTCTAGAATTTTATCACTGAGGTTCTGGCAAATGGTGCTTTGTGAATCTGAATTACATCTCATTTGATGAAGCCAACCTGCTTCATGATTTTGTGGATAAGGCATTCAGAAATTGAGGCTGACAGATTGCTTTCTAAGGAAATTGTATTGTGACCTGTCACAAGTGTGGCTCTTGCTGCGCTGGTATGCTTAAGCTATGCTTAACTTTCAGGACTGACATCCCAGTGAGATAAGATACTACTTCATTAGTTCCTTATGTTGTAGCTGTTACTGAGTAACTGTGACACAATCTCTAACTTCACAATTCTTCAGGACAGTCAGTGCTCTTTAAATCAGAGCCATGGACTGGCTAGTAGTGTTTTCATTGTTGTGGTCATGTTGTTTTAAAAGGTAACTAAATAAGAGATGGAAGGTGCAGCCTCACAGGAGTGTTTTTGACTTGCTGACAGGCGGTGCTTCTTTCTGAGGCAGCAGCTCCTGATAAACCTGGCATCTGTGCTAAAAGGTATGAATTTCTCCTTCAGGTAGACAGGAACATAACCCTGTGGGGGATAACAGGTAAGGCAATATAGAGCAATATATAACAATTTTTCACTATTGCTAATGATGTTGGTTTTGTTTCCATAATAAATTTCATTTTAATGGAAGAAATAGATAAAAGGAATTTGGAAGCAAGAGAGGATGGTGGAGATTCTTCTTGGTTTGGGTTTTTGGGGGGATTGGGTTTCTAGGTTTCTTTTCAGGGGAAAGAGTAGAGAGACTATGTTAAAACTGAACTTACATAGTTTAAGAAAATTTCTGCCTTGTTCCTATCTCCAGTACTCTGTGGTTATCTTGGTTTGATCTCTTTTACTGTGAAGAACTCAATATTGTGAAGTGACAAATCATCAGTATTACAGTGTTTTACCATATACAAACTGAAGGGGTAAGGGAATCAGATTAGTGATCTAAATTTCCCAAACTGGTTTGGCTTAGGTTAGCTTCATAGTGGCTTTTGTTACTTTAGTTTCAAAAGAAGATGACTTCTAATAATACTTCCCCTACATAATGTCCTTCATAGGTGTATTTTTTATATATGCATATATATAAGCATTGATTTTATATTTATATGTATTTATGTGTGCGCATACACATTTCATTATCATTGTAATGTCCAGTTAAGCTTTTTAAGCATTAGGGAAACAAGATCTGTGCCAGTTAAGATCTGATGGTTATGTGCCTAGTCAGGCGACAGAGCAATAAAATGTCTCCTCACCTTTCCATTCTCTTTTACCTTCTTTGCTCTTGTCTCCATTACCATGTTTCAAACTCTGTGCAAGTCTGTCATTCTTCATTAAAGCAGTGCTTGGTGTTTATGGGCTTGTTTGAGTTTTGTTTCGTTTCTTTTTAATTTTGTTTGTTTTACTTGCTCGCTCTCTGTGTATTAGAAGTCTTTGATTAACAATACTATAATTCAGTTATATGGAGATCCTAACTGATGTAAAGAAATATTAAGGTATCCTTTATCTGTTCTGTTCCCCTATGTGAAAGATAAACTTCCCCAATAGCAGCACATATGCTATATTAAATCTTTTTCTTTGACACCTGCTTCTTGGAAACCCCAATTAACTTACACAAATTGTATCAGTAATCCTGCCCAACAGCTCCATGCAGCACAACAAGGCAATCTGTGCATGAATTGAAGGTGTGGAGTAGCCTATTCATTCATTGTTCCCAGCTGAATGAGCCCTCCTCAGAAGATGAGTATGCCCATAGATGATAGTGGAGCTGTGTGAACCCCTTCCTTCACCCTGCTGGGTGTGCTCATCCTTTCACCTGGATGCGTTAAGAGCCTGTGATATTCATCAGACTGGCTCCAGTCTCAGGGCTTATCTACATCAGTGGTTTTAAAAGTGCACTCTTCTGTCAGCATGGCTGCATCTGCACAATAAATTTTGCTAGCTTAAGCTATGGCTTCTAGGAAATTCAGCTATGTTGGCAAAACTTTTCCATACAGACTGGATCTCTCAGTGCTCATGTGTTTTTAAGTGTGTTCCTCAGCTGTGTGAATACAGAGACAAGATTTTGATGCCACCAAGTTCAGGTACAGGTGCTGGGTGTGTTTTCCTTTTTCTGGTACCTGGATTGCTTCAGCCCTGGCCCACCTTTCAGGAGTCGGAGAGAATGTTCAGTATTTTCCTAGAAGTTTAAATGCTTTTGAATACGGCTAATGCAGTTGAAGGAACTTCCTGGATTTCCTATTTGTGCTATACAGTCCTTCAGTTTAGGAGAGACTTGAGCCCCTCTACTGTGTAGATCAAGAAACCTTCTGGATCTTGCCTTCTCCTGCATCTCATGTCCTCTTTCTGTTACAATAAAAAATATCTCAAGTATCAAGACAATCCAGGAACAAGTTAATGCTTGGAAGAGCCTATACTTGGATGGGGTTCTGTCCTTAACTACAGAGCAAGAAAACAGAATAGTTTTTTTATTGGGTAAAAGCCCATGCAAATAACAATTTAGAGATACTTACATTTGTGTTTTATATTAAAACAGAATTGGAAATATTTAAAACAGGATGGAAATTACCTGCTCATCCACTCAAGTAATCCAGATGGACTTCTCTGAGGCATCTTGACTGTCACTGTAGGAAATGGTCTTTTCCTTGTCTGTTTGCACTTTCCTTGTCATGTAAATGAGCCAAAACCTGCAGTGTTCCTGGCTTTCAGTCTTGCACCCGAACAATTACATATAGTTTAGTTCCAGTGTAACTGAACTGTGAAGTTTCTCTACAAAATTTTGTTAGATCAAAAAGGAGTTCATTGATAATTGTTAAATATTTTCATTATTCTGTTATAGTTAATTGTCCGTGTGTTTTGAAACTGACTTTCTGTTTATTTTAGGAGACTTTGTTTAAGGACAGAAATTGCCCACACTTTAAAGGTCACCTTCAGAGCTGTTGCTGAAGTGAATTGATACTTTTGTTAGAAGGATTTTTAATCAATGATTGTGCCAAGAAATTCTTAGTATTATCTCTAAGCAACTTCCTTCCCCTCCAAAGGCATAATATGACGCTGCTCAACATTTATTGTAGAAGCTCATGCTTCTTTTGCAAAATTGGGAACTTCAGGTGATGAAGATTTCACAGGTGAAGACGGGTTTCTCTAAGAGATGTGGCAGCAGGGGTCCAGGTGCTGTCATTGGGCTCTGCCAGCAGTAGCTCTGCTGCATGCCCATGGTAGAAATTTGGTGGTATGTGGAAGCACAGGTGGTTACCTATAGGTAACACAACCCAGCAGAAGAGGAGGTCAGCAGGAGGTAGCTCTTTGTCCTACTTTCCCAGCTTCCCAAGGGAGGCTTTGCATTATTAAAGGTTAATTTTTTGTTCTTTAAGCACTATTAATAGAGAGGATCTTGGTTTGTAGTCAGGTAAGGCCATGCCAGAGTAGGCTATGTGGAACAGTTTCAGAAAGAAGCATGGTCCTGTGAACAAAAATGCTAAGTACTGTGGGAAATCTTGTCTCTCCAATAGTTATCCAAAGAACTTGTTTTAAAAATGCATTCTTCTTTTGTTTGCCCTAATCAAAGTCTTAGTTCTGTTGAAATTGGAGATAAAACCTGGGAGATAAGAGTGGAATGAAGTGATTACTGGACAAAAAGTTTTTGTATGACCTTTAAGGTAAATCTAAAAATTGGATGCTATTAAAAGGATGGTTTGAAAGTGAGTTAGAACAGGGATTACAGAAAGGAAGTGATCCAGCAGGGCAAACAACCTCCAGCCTTTACTGTCTGGTGATGTTGGATAGTGCTAAAGAAGAGACAATTAGACGATGTGACAAGACGACACAGCTTGTGCAGAGAGGGAAGCAGGAACCTGGGGTGTGTAGAAGAAAACATGACAGCTGATACAGTCTGATTAGATGGGATAGTTAAATAGAGTAGCAGGGATTGCTGCTATAAACTTAAGTTAAATGGTGCTTTACTTCAAGTTATGTAGAAATTTCTACACTACTCCGTTAGGAGTGGTAAATGAATTTTGTGGCGGTGTAAGCATGCAGTACACCTTATGTTTCTGTGGAGTTTTTTCATCATGTTTGAGACTCTTCTTTTGTATGTCAGTAGTTTTGATTTGTTGGTGATTTGAGGAAGTAAGTTGAGGGGGCAAGGGTATGAGTTAGAGCAAAACTGAGCTCTTGAGCAGAAAAAAATACCATGGCAGCAGGATGCTTTATTCATCTTACTAGTCACTCTCTATTGGGGTGGATCACTAAATAATTCTTCAGGTTTCCAGACTGCAACAGTATCCTAATTACAGTTGCCTGGGACTGAAAAATCTGGGTACTGTCAGATCATTGTGAAAAGCAAAATCTTCTTGTGAACATCTGTTTATTTGGAATTTCAGCTTTTACTGTGAGAAGCTGTGCATGGAAATGAAGGCTGATGGTGTATGAGTATCACATGTCATGTGACCATCTGTACCTACCCTTCGCTATTTGTTCTTCCTTCTCCTGTGTGTCCTCAATGACATCCTCACTGCAGTTTCCTCAGGTGCTCCTTTCATTTGCAGACACCTTCATGATTTCTTCACTTCATCCGTATGACTGTGTGCCCAACTCTTGCATGTCAGATGTAATATACTTCATTTCCTTTATAGTGACTTGAGAGATGTTTTATTTTTGAAACCTCACTACTGTCAAATTGTTTGAAATTAACTCAGAGTTGTTGAAGGGGGATTTGAATGATTGGCATCCTGTTCAGATGGTGAAGCTGACGTACTGATAGCTTTGTTCTCCAAACAGAAACATCGTGCTGTGCTCTCTGCTTGGGTACTCGGGGGCTATTGCTCCTTTGCTTATGGCTTGCTACATGTTGCTCCTGTGTCAGGTTCTCCATCCCACTTGGTTTAGTTTTAAAAACCCTAGATTGCTGTGTCTTTGTTTCAGAAGAAAACTGGGCTGTGTGGAAGAGCTCTGAGTGGGTGCAAAAGTAAACTTGGGAGATACCATTCAAGAAGGTATTATCCTTGCATATATTGGGAGACCATCGAGATAGGTGAAGTAGGAACATGGTGTGGAGAATCATGTAAAAGATGGATAATGAAGAAGATTAATTGGCATAAAAGCATAAAGGATGATTTTCAAGTTTTCAGGAATGGAGGAAAGTATTTAGGTGGGTTTAGTTGCTGCTGAATAATGAATTGCCCAGTGCTGACACTCTGAATTTATTCCTTGACTTTGAAGTAAATAAGGCACACAGTTTTTTGTTCTCTTCCTCTGCTTGTTTTTAAGTCTTAATCTCTTCTCTCTTTCTAGCTTACTGTGTCACTCCTCTTCCCTAGTGTTGCCAAACTGAGTGCTAATGATTCTGTCTCTCTTCACTTTCTGTCCTGAGCTCATTTTGATGTTAATTTTTTTCTTTATTCTGTAGCATTTCTGCTCTCCTAACTTCCTTTGCCCCTCCATGTTTTTATCATATATTCTCATCATTGTTCCTTCTACAGCAGTACAGCACTTTATTTCACTCTTTTGGTATCTGTGTTCTCCTTCTCACTTAGCTCTCTCAGCCCTTCAAGATAAAACACATCTTACTCAATTCCCCCAGGTTAGAGGCAGACACTTCCTCTCAAGATCGGAGTTCGGAACAGTCCCTGTAAATCATTCCTCCCAAGGAGGAATAGAAATTGCCCGTGTAACCCTGTACCAAGTTCCTCGGAAGAGGCTATTCTTGTTGACAGAGCAGTGAGGTAACATCTTAGCCCTCCTCCTTGCAAGTTATGTTTTTCTGCAGGACCTGCTTGGCAGCTTAGTAGCCAGCACATAGACTATTGTGCATAGCCAACTTACCGCTATTTTCAAGTTTCTCTCCGAAGGTTTGTAGCCTTGCTGTATGAAGGTTTTCCAGCAAGCAAAAATAACTGTAGCTCCATCTCAAATGCTGCAGTACGGCCTGTACTCTCACAGGAAAATGTCATCTAAAGAAGTACTCCCTCCACTCTTACCATTACAGAGGGTGCGTCTTCTCTTTCTGCCCATATGAGGGAAGACATGAGGTGTTCTTCCCAGCCCTGCCCCCGTGGTTTCAGTTTTAAATAATAGCAGCAAAATTGTCATGCATACATCAGCCAAGGCCCTGCAAAACTCGTTTACCTTGCTCATTTTCCGAACTTTTATTGCAAGACACTTCTATAATGAACATATGCTATGTTTCTTAGTTGTTTATTCTGTCTTTTATGAAGTTGAGATTTTTGGGGTACACTATGTAAAGTAATTTTCTAACTTACTGGCATTATATCCTGTAGTGTGGCGGTAGAGACAAATGTTCTCTTCCCAGACTGAAAATGCTTGAATAATACACAGTATTTTTTTATTGGCATTCCTTCTTTCCTTCCCAC
>JAOEHY010013485.1:0-21725 GCA_025447955.1 Psilopsiagon aurifrons | reverse complement strand
TACCTTGTTTTCAGTGGCATGCTTTTCCTTTTCAACCTTGGCCAGTGTTAACTCAAGGTCATCAATATCTTTCTTCAACTCTGAGCATTCATCCTCCAGTTTCCGCTTCTTGGCTGTCAGCTCAGCATTTATTTCCTCCTCTTCCTCAGCCCTTTCAGTCACCTCTTTAACTTTTGCTTCCAACTGAATTTTTGTTTTGATGAGCTGGTCACATCTTTCCTCAGCATCAGCCAAACTATCTGCTTCCTGGTGGGGAGACACATGTGTTCTTGGTTTGTTTTCTGAGCTTTTTAATGTAAGTGTGGGTTAAAATCTGACCTGAAGTTGACCTCTCCTCAAACAACTTTGAACTTGCTTTTGGCTTACTTCAGGAATGCTTCTCAGTTGGAAATAATTTTGTTTCAGAATCTTTTTTTTTCTGTCCTAAAAATGACTCACAAATGTGGTAGGTGTGAGAATTTATCATTTACATAAAGAGAAAGTGTTTGAAGACATTTCTCAAACATAGTATTCAATATGTTTTTGTAACTGAATCCTTCTGAACCCTTTGTTATGCTTGGAGTAAAGGCTCTGGTAGCATCAATAGTAATTCAATGAAACAAAGTTTGCTGTCTGTACATGTATTATGATTGCTGCTTTTGCAAGTGGCTCTTACTCTTAGCTGTGTGTCATCCTTCCATACTGTGTCTGGAGTGGCATATGTGGCTTTCAGCTGATCACCGCATCATCTTACTCTTTGGTGGGCTTTTGGTATAATGAATTTGTTTTGTCCCAGATGAATGTGAAACACAAATCTTATAAGAAAGTCTAATGGAATATACTAAGGCAAACAAGTAACACAAATTTTTCCTTTTCTATAGCAATTTTCAAATACACAGGTAATTAAGTACAGTGTTCTGATTTTAGTTGGTAATTTAAGAAATTTAATGTGTACTTTAAGATGAATTTGTAAAGTGACATTTGAATATCAAATGCTTTTGGGTATATTTAAAGAAATATTTTATTTGTGACGTGCTATGTCTACAAGGTTCATAGAACTGTAGTGGTAAAATTATTAATATTTAAAATTGAGGGGTCTGGCTATGAAGTATCTTTACTAAAAGAATATTCCTTCCAACTAAAAGCAAACCATGATTGTTTTCAACTCCCCACTTTTGAGCTAAGATAATACTGGCTATGCCACTCCACCAAGAGCCAGTCTCTCTGTATTGTCATGTTGTTTGCTGCTGGATTCCTTAGAACTGTTGCAGTTAACAAGCTACTTCAGTAGAATATCCCCCCCAAAGATGGACACCTGGCTTTGTTAACACTGAGCTAATTGATTTTCTTCACTGCTTTCTTTTTTTTTGTGATACAATATATAGGCTGTGTCTCTGCACTCAGTTGGCAGAGGACAGCAGAGCAGAAGAGGAGATGCTGTCCTAATGCACTCTCACTGTATTTGTAGCTAAAAAACTTCAGTCTAACCTGTTCTACATTGTGCCACCCAGACTGGGGACCCCAACACAAGTACGTCATGGAAAGGCAGCTTTTAGAGGAAAGGAATGTTCTTTAATCAAGATAAATTTTTAGCCAGCCTCTCAATATTTAATATTAATATTTTACCACCACAGAATGTTGTTTATATTGGAACTACCATAGGAAATCCAGAGTAGTAATGAAACAAACTACAATGCTGAAGAAAAACTGAAACTTCTATTTCAGTATAAATTTCATTTATGACCTTGATTCACACCAGTTAAGTTTAAAGCATACAGAGCTCTTGTGTGTATAACAACTAAGGGAAGAAAAAAAATCCCTTGGATGTTGTGAATGTTTCTCAGAAACAGAAACTCTGTGTCTGTATATACATAGACTAACGAGAATTTGAAGCTTTCTTTCCCAGTCACTGACTGATTAACTGTTAGTTATTAGGCACAGGGTGGATGGCTTTTTCAGCACCTGAATTTACAAGTACCACTTCAAATCTGGCTCTCATTTGCACTCCAGAATTAATCCATTGTTCTACATACTGCTGAGATGGAGATACCCCCTGAAGGAATCACCAGCTCACACAGAGCTGAGTGTTCAGGCAAAACTCTGTTCTGAGTGTTTCATGTTGGCTAGTTGAATCTGCCTCCTTCCTCTGAAGGCAAGACCACTGACTCCCCCTTTGAGCTCTCTGCTTCTTTGTACTGGCTGTCAGAGTGCTCACAATGCTGCTGCCAGACACTTGTTTCCTCAACTTCACACACACATGATAGATAATTCACCAAATATTTCACTTTTGGTCTTCTACAGTCTGACCTTCTGCTTTGTAACTAACAGTCTGAATGCATAACCCTTTTTCTGAGTGATAAATTAATGGTGACAAACTCACAGCCTGCACTTGGAGCTGCAGATCATTTTTTTCCTGCGTCAGTTTCACCATTTTCTCCTCCAGCTCCTTCCTCTTTGACTCAGACTTTGCAAGCTCTTCCTTGGTTTTCTGAAATTCTTCCTTCATAGTGGCCATCTCCTTCTCAGATTCTGCACTCTTCAGCAAGGGCTTGATCTTGAAGAACAGCTTCATCCAGGACCAGTGTTTCACATTCATGAATGCACGAATATTGTACTGGATAGAATAGATGGACTCCCTGAAGAATAATAAAAATGTACATTAAATATTTTCAGTAGGATGAGTGTTAACACTTTGATCCAAGTACAGTGACTTTAACTGAAGATAAGAAATGCCTACCTTCTCTCCACCATTCTCTGGTACGCCACTCTACTCAAGTAGCCCCTGCACACAGCTTGTGTGCGGGTGATGAGCTGTGCCAGCTTCTCATCCCTCATCTCCTCCAGGAGTCCCAGCAGCCCAGCTTTGAAGAACACCTTGGGAAAGGGAATGTTGCTGCACATGACTGGCAGGTAGAGCAGAGCACAGAGATGCAGTGAATGACTCAAGAAAAGTTTGTACCTTGGTGTGACCAAATTTGTACTGGGTATGGTCCACATCAATTGATGCAAGAAGCTTCTCAGAAGCCTTCTTGCTGTCAATGAACTGTCCCTCTGGGATCGCGCTGGCATTAAGCACCTTGTATCTGTCAAAAGATAAAGGAGAAGGGTATTATTTCCTACCCAACACACACTAGCTACTGAACCCCAGCAGCCCATATATATCTTTTTGACAACAGAGTGCAGCCTGAATGAAGCCATATGAATGAACCACAGTTACTTTTAATGATGCTGACAAGTGCAGTGCTCTTACCTCTGTTTGAAGTCAGCATAGAGCACTCTGCTGGGGAAACCTTTCCTGCAAATCCTGATGCCTTCCAGCACACCGTTACAGCGCAGCTGGTGAAGTACCAGTTCATGCTCCATGGCACCTAGCAGTGCAGACCATAAATGAATACCAGTTTCCAGTGCAGAGGGGGATAGCTGTATCAGAGCAAGTTCTCTTTCTGCTTGAGCATCTTACCAGGTGTTTTTGTTTCATTTGGGATGATGCAACGCACAAAATGAGGGTGAGTGCTCCGTAGGTTGGTCATCAGTTTGTTTAAGTTCTCCTAGATGGACCAGTTAGTAATGTGAGTGGCCTATGTCCAGCATTTGATGCATCAAACCCTTGGTGATGACTTTACGACTTCTAAATATTAGCTTGGTTGCAGAACACAGATAAAGCCCCAGAAACCAAATATTTCTATTATTTGAAGATACTGAACACAATTTTTAAAGACTGAAATGCTACTACTGATCCAGTGAGAACATATATGTTTTCACACTTTCCCACAGTGTAATAACTTTTAGGGGTTTTATGTTTTGCCATTTAAAGTTGATCCTCTTGAGTTTAAAAAGTAGGTTGGTTTTTTTTTTCAGCTAAGAAGAATACCTCATTGGGTAATGCTTGTAAAGGGATTCCCCATTCCCTAACACATCAACCTCACAGAAATGTGGGAATGCTAAAATTATAGCCCTAGTCTAACCCAAATATAAAGATCTGAATAATATCCTCTCCAGACAAAAAACAAACAGAAGAAATTATTTCATTTTTGTGATTTTTGAAGACTGAATGCTTGTTTTCGAACACAACACGTTAGCAATATAAAATCGATCCTGGAAAACCTGATGTGGAATTTTTCCACTGTTACAGCAATACAAAATATTCCCTTATTCCCTATAAAATTTAATATTATATCCCCTCCTTCCTTCATATTACAAAGAGAGAAAAATGCATTACTGTACCCGGAAAAGTGCTGAGACAGTCTGAAAAGAAGAACCCTTCTTCTTGCCACCCTTCTTGCCACCACCACCAGCCTCTGCAAATGGAAGAAGAGAAAAAAAGCAGTCCAGTGTTCACTGTTTTATTTCTGTTTCAACATTATCCCACACTGATAGCACAATTTTCACAAAGCTGACCTGCATCTGCTCCACCATAATTGGCAAAGAGTAAGGCCAGTGTCTTGAGGGATGACTTCTGGTACAACCCAATGACTGTTTCATTCAGAGGGTCTTTGTTCTTCTCAAGCCAGCCAGTGATGTTGTAGTCCACCGTGCCAGCGTAGTGCACCAGGGAGAAGTGGGCCTCAACCTTGCCTTTGGCAGGCTTTGGCTTCTGAAAGTTGCTGGACTTGCCAAGGTGCTGGTCATAGAGCTTGTTCTTGAAAGAGGTGTCAGTTGCCTTGGGGAACATGCACTCCTCTTCCAGGATGGAGAAGATGCCCATGGGCTGGAAGACATTACAACAAGAGGTAGAACGAGATTAGAAAAGAGAAAGGTTGGAAAGTTGCTGGAGTCAGAAGAGAAAGCTGCGTTTCACAGCACTAAACTGAAAAAATTAACTGAGGCTCTACTTTTTTCAATGTTGCAGTTTCATTCAAACTTATGTAAATGTCTTTGCCAAAGAAAATATTGAAAATCCATCGTTGTGAAATACAATCCTCTCCATAAAACCTCTGTACTGATAGGCACTTACAGAACATGGCAGTCTTTTATATAAGTTCAGTTTGTAATCTGGAAATTAATGCTCTCACCAAAATCTTGACATCTGAGTATCATCTCCAAAAACACTTCCACCCTGTTGCCATTTTCACACAGTATATATTTGAAAAGGCTAGAATATTCTTACATGCTTCTTCAATATGCCTCTTGGTAAGTGTGGAAGATCCAACATATAATAGACTTGAATAGGAAGGTTACCTTCTCAATGAGCTCAATGCAGGCAGCCAGGTCCATCCCAAAGTCAATGAATGTCCACTCAATTCCTTCCTTCTTGTACTCCTCCTGCTCCAGCACGAACATGTGGTGGTTGAAGAACTGCTGCAGTTTCTCATTGGTGAAGTTGATGCACAGCTGCTCAAAGCTGTTGAACTGTCAGACATGAAAAAAAAAAACAACCCATGAAGAGTTTTTAAGTGTTAGTAATAGCAGCCAGGTGTTTTCTGGTGCAATCCTAATTCATCATGAGTCATACTTTAAATACAAGGCTTCTTCCTTTGTAGTTTTCTTACGTTATCTCTCTAGGATAGGCTTTGAATTTAGAAAAGAGAGGAGGTTAGGAGACTAGCTTTCTATTCTGACTTTTTTTGGGGGAGGGAGGGGGGAGGGGTTAAAAATGAGATTCTGAAAGCCCTGAAAACAAGTGTAGGAAAATACTAATTGCTACTAAAAATGTATCTCAAAATTTCCTTATTCTCAACTGTATCACCAATGAAAATGCTGGGACAATTATTTTCCTTACATCGAAGATCTCAAAGCCAGCAATGTCCAGGACACCAATGAAGTACTGTCTGGGTTGCTTTGTATCCAGCTGTTGGTTGATACGAACAACCATCCACAAGAACATCCTCTCATAGACAGCTTTTGCCAGGGCACCAACTGCATTGTTCACCTAAAGCAAGGAGAAGGGTTTGGAGTTACATATAACTATTTACAACAGAGGAGAATCAACAGGAACCATCAAAGCATGTTCCAGGTTACCACATTTTTCTTACCTGCTGCACGGTTTGACCCTTGGTCACATATTCATTCCCAACTTTGACTCGGGGGTAGCAAAGGGCCTTCAGCAGGTCAGCTGAGTTCAGACCCATCAGGTAGGCAGCCTTGTCAGCAACTAAATACCGGAAAAGAGACAGAAATAAATATTGGCAATTCGTAAAATTTTGTACTTGAGAGACTGTCTCAAAAGCAACAGGAAATGTTCACTGTTACAGAGCTGCACAAAAATATCCAAGTCAAAGCAACAAAGCTAATTTCTCTGTGGCTTCAGGATTCAGAGTCTGTAACACCTCCTGAGCTTTGGTTTGTACAAATGTCCTTCAAGACAACTCATTGCTTTCATTCTTTTTCAGGCGTGACTATGGGACTTCACACTTTCTTTTTAGTCTTATACCAAGGGGTCATCACTCAGAGCTGGAGGCATGGATTGTACTTACCGCTGTAGCAGAGACTAATCAAATACACATCTCAAATCGAAGTTCCCTGTATTAGGTGAGGGTGCATAGGAGCATAGTCTCCTACTCTGTAAGGACTGAGACTTTACAGCCCTGTATTCCACTATATAGCAGATTCTTTACAGCAGTTATTCCACTATACAGCAGATTACAAGGTGTATTCCAAATAAACTGTGACTAATAATATTACTGTGCTAATACTGTTAGCAATAATGTTAATGATAAAATTTTAATCTTAATAAAAATGCTTGTGACTATAATAATGTTACAGGAATCAACATCCATGCTTCCTGGCAGGGTACACCAGATCTTTTCATTATTAAGTAGTAACAGAATGAAATTACAGGTATCATTGAATGAGGTACATGTCTTAACAGCTATCTAGCCACTAAACAATTTTATTTTTTTTTTAGTTTACAGATTTGCATACTTAGAGCCTGAAATCTGCATAAAGTCCTTCATTTGTTGACACAGAATCTCTTTTGGAGAGTTTGCTGATACCTTCTGTGCCATCAGGCTCTGCCTGCTCCTCACGCTGCCTTTGCTTGAACTTCAGATTGCCATAGTGCATGACAGCCCCTGTCAGCTTGTAGATGGCTGTCTTCTCATCAGCGGAGAACCCCAGGATGTCAATGGCACTCTGGCAACAGAAACAGTAAGTAAATGTATGAGTACCAGGACTCATGTCCACTACATGACCTGTTTGGTAAGTTACTTACATCTGTAGCCATAAGCTCCTCCTGGTCATTAATGCTGGGAACAGTGATTTCACCTTGACTTACAAAGTGGAAATCATAAGGGTTGGTGGTAATGAGGAGCATGTCTGAAAGCAATAAAAGAGGAAAAATTGAGTTTACTTTAGATTTCCAGATGACTGTTGCTCGTTTAAATTTCTTCAAAATGTTACTGGTCTTCCTACCAATTAGCTCTGGCTTCTTGTTGGACGTGATCTGATAGAATATGTGGTAGCTTCTTTCTGCCTTGAGCTGGAAAGTGACTCTGGACTTCTCCAGCAGATCTGGCATGGAAGGGAGAAAGATTCAGGCATAGGAAGACATGCAGAGGTGGGAATTTAGGAAGGAAAGAGGTCAGGCCAGGAGAGTGTCTTACAAGTTTCAATGTCAGCAGAAGCCAGTTTGCCTGTGGCCCCAAAGTGGATTCTGATGAACTTGCCCTGTTAAGAAGAAGCAGAAGCATTTCAGCCAAAATACATTTCATTGTCATCTCCTTATGTGAGAATACCACTAGCCCATCACTACTGTTACAATGAGGAGGGAATTTGTCTGAAGCAACAACTTACAAAGCGTGAGGAGTTGTCGTTCCTCACAGTCTTGGCATTTCCAAAGGCCTCCAGCAGTGGGTTGGCGCTGATGATTTGGTCCTCAAGCGTTCCCTGCTGAATGACAATTATTCATTTATAGTGTTTAGTTGACAGAACAGTACATGCCAATGTTCAGTCTGTTGTTCTTGACTCACCTGCATTTTGCCTGACTGCTCTTCCTTCTTCTTGTCTCCACTCGCTGCAATTGTTGCAAAGTACTGGATGACACGCTTTGTGTTCACAGTCTTCCCTGCTCCGGATTCTCCACTGTGCAGCCAAAGAGAAGCAAAGACCGTCCAGTTAGGCAGGAGGTCCCTGGCACCGGGCAGCCCCATAGGGATCAGAGCAGGGAGTGTACATACGTGATCAGGATCGACTGGTTCTCGCGATCTGTGAAAAGACAGAGATAAGAAAACTTTTCCTAGTGGTCATGAGCAACAAAAAGCTCAGAAACTAGGAGAAAAATCTGAAGTAAAACTTCCAGAGAATGCAGGAACAAAAGACAGTGAAAAGCCCTGGTGATTCTAGTAGGTATTTTTGATACTCCCACCTACTTCAGATGTTATCAATTGAATTAATTAGGACATCACTTCAGAATGGCTTTTGTAGCTTTCTGCCTGTTAAGATACTGACTTATCAGGCTACCTATTTCACTCTTATAATGTAAGCAAATGTAACAAAAATATTGAGGTTAGGCTCTGACAGCATGTGAATTCTTCTGAAACTACAACTTTCCTGAGTGATTGTAAAGATTTTTTTTTTTTTTATCACCTATATACACAGAAATTCTGTATTCCCAAGATCATACATAGACAAGATTAAATTTTCCTTTTTGTATTCTGGATCTATTTCCTATTTTGTGACAAAAGATCAAGAACAGAAGGTCTAAAATCCTGCACATCTTTGATTTCACTACACACATAAGAAAGAGAAAAAAGAGGAAAAAAGAATAAAGGAAAGGAGATTTTATTTCATTCTTTTTTTTTTAAGCCATTCAGTTTAAATCCTAAACCCTTTAGTTTTTACTTGGCATTTTTTCTCAAGTTTACTTTTGACTATAAGGTACAACCGATTTAAAGTTGCATAGATCAGTGCAGGAGTTACATAGATCATTAAAGGCTGCATGTACTTCAGACTACCTGCTCATCTTTTCCATCATGAATTCCATTTGCATACCTAATCTTACTAAGCTTATGTACGTGTTCAATGCAGAGATACTGTTTTACTTGTTAGCACTGATTCTTGTAAATCTGAATTGAATGTATACACATTATTTATAGGATAGGTGTGATGTTACTGTACTTTGTAGTCTCCAGCTGACATTAGTTTAGTGATTACGATACGTAAATTTATGCATATATGTATAATCCCCTTACAGTCAGTAAATTCTACACCGTAAAATAGGTGACTTCTTTCCAGTGAATTTCCTCCTTCTAGATTGTTTCCATTAGCTCCAAGTCTTTATTGATTCTAATGGGAACACAGACACTCAGCTCAAAAAGACCATTACAGTTAAGTGCATTAATCTTCCATTCTTAAAACACACAGTGTATTTTAAGTATTGCATTATATTTCCAGAGAATTTCCCTCTACAGATAGATCATTGAAAGAGACATTCAAAAGAAAACGAGCACTCACCAGTCAGCATGAACTGGTAGGCATTGTCAGAGATGGAGAAGATGTGTGGAGGGGCCTCCTGGCGCTTCTTGCCTCGGTAGGCCAACACCACCTCCGGGTTGTACACCGGCAGCCACTTGTAGGGGTTGACGGTGACACAGAAGAGACCCGAGTAGGTCTGTGGGGAAGGGAGACAGCACGTTGGCTTCCACTTAGCCTGGCACAGCAGTTCCTCCCAGCTACCCAGAGGAAGATTGCTGCTGGTACTTACGTAGATCATCCAGGCTGCATAACGCTCTTTGAGGTTGTACAGCACAGCGGGTTCATGGAGGTGGGTCATCATGGCCATGTCCTCGATTTTATCATACTTGGGAGGGTTCATGGGAAAGATCTGATCATCCTTCACAGTCAGGGTCTGTCAGAAGAAGGAGATGCATTCATGTCAGCTAAGAACTGACAGTCAGAATCAAATGGTGTCTCTCAGCCTTGTCTTACTCACTTCTCCACCTTCAGACTTGACAGTGACTTTCCCTCCTTCTTTGCTCTGGACCGTCCCTTTCACAAAGGATTCTTTAGGATGGGCCACAAAGACCGATGTTTTGGCATCAAAAGGCTTGTTCTGGGCAGCAATTCTCTCCTTCTCTGACTTTCGCAGATAAGGAGCTGCCTCCCCAAAGACAGCCATCTCAGCATCTCCAGAGGCCATGTCTGTACTTTAGTGAAGGCGTAACAACAGATGTGTCTTGTGGGAGAACAAGGTTATGGATAATGTGAAAAATAATATAATCTATATAAGTGAGAAAACTCCCTGCTCTTAGGCTACTAAAGTGCTAGCTACTCTCCCAGAAGCAACCACTGAAATCCACTTTGATTTGAACTTAAAATTACCCTAGTCCTACCAATGAGTAAGACTTAGTCATCTAAACCACACAGGCCTTGGAACAATAAACAGAAATTCTTTTGAATATTTACTACATTTTTGTAATGTTATGAATTCTGCACAGATTTGAAGTCTTCACATAAAGCAGTCTAGAGGCAGAGGAAATATATGTTTGTTCTGTTCCTTAATTATGAGTGATGCATCTTCAAGACAGTACTTTCTTGTTAAAAGTATTACCTTATGTGCTCAAAATTCAGAATTACTTCACTTTTCAGATCTTCCCTATTTTCAACAGTCATGCCTCTACTGAAGTCAGCAGAAACAAGCAGATTTACAAAAATAACTTGTGCAGCTTTATAACTTTCTGCATAAAATTCCTGCAGTCTAGGAATGCATTATTCAAGGTATTACCTTTGGAGAAGGCTTGTGTCCTGGAAGCTGGTCAACTCTCTAAAATAGGAATGGCAACTGTTTCTTATTGCTGCATGGAATTCCAGAGACAAATCATGAGCTGAAGATCAGACATGCATTAAAATGATATTGAGAAGTTTTGTTTAGATGGGCACTCCCCCATGGGAATGGCTGCAAGAGGCAGAAGAAATGGAATGGGGTATTGCAAGGGCTTTGTCCTCTTTCTTTAAGCTCACAAAATGCATGCACTTACCTTGGAGCCTTCCTTGGAGACAGGTCAGACTTGTCCCTGGGAGATTTTATAGTGTCTCGTCTGCAGATGCTGCAGATGCTCCCTTTCTTCGGTCAAAACATTTCTCGCAAACCTTCTTTGGCAAAGCATTGTCTGGCAAACTAAGGGCATAATTTTCATTTGATTTGAATGATATAATTAGAACATTTTTATATCTTACTCTGTGAATACATCTATAAATAATTTGCTGAGAGTGTTAAGAAGAGAATCTAGACTACTCAAGGCACTTAGAGAACTTGGATGCAAGGACTTATGATTCCTATTGCTGGCTTTCTCAGTGATTTGCTGATTGGCCCATGGGAGTTTCCTTGGTATGCTTATACCACAACTTTTCAGTCATGCAATGGTGATGATAAAATTTGTGATGTTTTGAAAACACATGCAATAAGAAAAACAGGAAAAGTATGTCAAAACCCAGCAAATAATTGTTCTTGAGACACTTTTCAGTGGTATTTTTGAAAAAGTAGAGTCAAAATACAGTACAACTGAGGTTTCTATGTGGGACACTCTCAATAGCTGAAAGGGTTTGAAATACAGTGAGTTGGAAGCCTGAACTGAAGTAATGGGAGACTCTGCTTTGAAACACAGCTCTTGAATAAGATCCTCAGCTGACTTCTGAGGTATCAGATTAAATATATACTTGTGCATGCATAAATAATAGATAGTTTTGTGCATGTTTCGTGTAAAAAGTGATTTCCCAGAAACTGCTTTTTTACTGTTCACACTCTTATTATTTGCATTTGACCTATGTTTGCTCCTATATTGTCTGCATAAATAACCAGTTCCCTCTGTCAAATCTGAAGTTCCAGAGGCACCAATAGCCCTTCCCTACCTGCAACGTCCCAAAACAACGTGGCTCACCCTGCCATGTTCGTACATATCACATATATCACCTCAGCATATAGTTCTAGATCCTATGCATTCTGAGAAATTCTTAATCTAGCACTGCTTTGCCATCAAAATAAAGCATCAGAGGTAGCAGCCAGTCCTACATAATGCTGATGGATTGGGAAAAAGAAATCTGCTGGTAGTCAAAGCTGATCTAGTTTTAGGAAAGGTTGTAATGACTTAAATCTCTTCAGATTCTCCATATCTAAACACATGCTTCTCCTGGTCATTTACATTTCAGTGATTAAAATAGCTTAGCAAACGATACAGGGAAAAGTTAGAAAAACAATGTCTGGTGTCCAATGTAATATACAGCATCAGATGATGCCCTGTGCTGTAGGAGCTCCTCCTAAGGGTGCTGTGGCACTACAGCACCTACATTTTGGGCCCCAGACTGGAATCCAAACCCAGAGGATAGTTGAATCTCTCAGAAGGCTAATGTTTTCACATAAATTAGGAAGATGAGCTACCCATCACCAGAGGACTAGCATGATAATTTTGAATTCCTGTCCAGTGCAAAACAGCAGTGTGCAGGGCATTGGTATCTGATTCAGTCACACAACCTTCACAAAATGATCTGAAATAGAGGAACAGTGGCCTGTCAATTTTCCTCTGTGTCCAGCTGCCACCCATAGGTTCTTGCAGAAAGATGCTGGGAACATATACTGCCTTGTCTTCCTTTTTGGTTGAACAGCAAATTCATACCAAAGAGACCACATTCAAGAGAAGTGGAAATTGTCAAGCTGAATTCCTTTTAGCTCTTGACATCTCCATCATTGAAGTCCTGTGTTAATGTTTTTCCATGCTCATAGGGTTCAGGGAATTCAGGTCCCTCAAGTTTCCTGCTTCAGGCCCTTCAGAAGTCTCTCCTCATTTCTTAACAGCTGTTCTCTCAGGACAGTAACACCAACTGCAATTGAGAAGACTAGTGGGCTGCTAGAGCAATGAATGTGACACTAATAGGAGACCCCACTTCTACTGCAGACAAATGGCAAGAATGTAGCACCAAAACTGTATTTGCAGACACTGTCAAAAAATGCTTCATGAAACCACTAGTTAAAGAAAAAGCAGTGTTGGCTTACCTGGTTTAAATACAGACTTCAACATAGTTAAGAATAAAGCTGTTTAAGGACTGATCTGTGGCAATATTTGTAATATAACATCCCTGGAGGAGTTACAATAGATCCTAAAAGTCTGTATGATTGTGTTTTAAAGCACAAACAAATAAGGAATCAAAGGGAAGTAGTTAAGTTTTAGTAGAGTGAGGAACAGTTCATGATACCACAGTAGAGGTCCAGGTCAAAGACTGTCAGAAAAAGAACTGATAAAAGAAAACAGTCACTTCATCATAGAAGCCAGTCAGGTTTATCAAGTATGACTACTTTCCCTGTTAAATACATGTTGGCTGCTTTCAGTTATTGGCTAGTCCTTCACCTCCTTAGCAATAAATACCAATGACATATTCTGTGACCTTTCAAATAACTGAAGTGAAACTGAGCAGCTTGCAGTTTCACTGCTTTTTAAAAAAACAGAGATAACATTAGCCTTTTTCTAGTCATATGGGACCTTCTCTGTGTGTCATCATTTTTCACTAATGATAAACATAGGCTTTGCAATTCCCTGGGCAAACTCCTTTAACATCCTTTAATGAGACACACCCACCCCATAGGTATGAATACATCCAGCTTCTCTTAGTAGTTCCAGCTTCACTGGAACAGGTCAGGACTTACCCACTGTTGGCTACCCCTGTCCTTCTCAAGATCCATTGGAAGATACAGATGCCTGGGGACTATAAAGACTGATGGAGAAAATGTGGTACATACTTAAGTGCTTTCTGTATCATCTCTCAGTAGGTGGTCTTCCACATTCAGCAGTAGATAGATATTTTCTTTGAACTCCCTTCTGCATCATTCATGCAGAACCCCTATACTTCATGTCTCTAAGTGCCCAAGCATTGTTTTATATTCCTATATTTGTTACCAGTCCTTGCCTGAACCTCTTATACACTGCTGTCTTTTAGTTCAAGAAGATTGCTGCTTAGCCAAGATCAAAATCCCAGTCTTCCTGCAGAACAAGATAGTTTGTTCCTGAGGTGTCCGTAATTTTCCTTAAAACCCTAACCATCTCTCCTGAGCAGTGTTCTCTTTCACAGCTGCTGCCAAGTGTGTTATAACTAGCAGTTCCCTGCATACAACAAATTCCAGTCTTACGAACTCTAGAGTGTTAATTCTGTTGCTTACCTCCTCAGCTTTCCACTAGATCCTTCACTCAGTCATCATGTGGTTGCTGCAGCCTGAGCTGTCATCTGGGATCATATTTAACCCTTATTCCAACTCAGCATTGCCCATCCAGAATTTACACTAGGATATTTTCATTAGCACAGTCTAAGAACTTTGGGCATTAGTTTCCCAGTGCTGTTGCCCTCCTAGCAGATACCCAGATGGCTGAAATCCTCCCAAAGGCTGGGGGGACTTCTGCCTTTCTAAAGTTGTAGAAATACTCCTTCACTATGTTGTCTTGGTTGGGTGCTCATAACAGACCACATCACAATGTCCCTCATTTTCCTCCTGTCTCTGACAGATTCACCCTGGAGCTTTGCACAAGCAAGAAGCACTTTGACATAAAGCATAAATCCTCCTCATCTTCCCTGTCTATTTTTCCTGAACAGTCCATATCCTCCTATCACCATGTTCTACTATCCCTCCAAATCCCCATGATTCTGACCATGTTTCCCTTCTCCCTTGCAAAATTCCTACATTTGCAGTTATGCCTCTGCAGCTTCTGGGCTTAAGTCTTGTTCCCACGATGAAGCTGATTTCATACCCTTGTCACCAGGTTAGTGGTCTCATTGCAAAGAACCCTTTATTTTTCTTATTTCTCAAATACAGATGTCCAAAATGCTAGAAGAACTCAAAGATGAAGTTGCTAAGCTTCCAAACATGGTGTGTAAGGTGCTACTTAATAATACATTTCAATATCACAGGACTGCCAGGTGATCAGTGTAATACCATGGTATTAAAGGGGCTTACAGGGAAATCAAGGGATATACAGTGTGGTGAGGCTGATGGTTATACTGGACAAATCAGTAGAAATTATAATACAGAATGAAATTAAAAGGTACAGGAAAAATCAACAGTCTTTATTTGTAAAGGGAAATCTTACTTCATAAACCTGCTTGCTTCTTTGGGCATGTATATTTAACTATGAAGACTGTGTTTGTAATGCCAAATAAATCTGCTCCTGAGTGCAGTCTTTGGTATCAGGCAAAATGGTATAGGATGCCTTGCAGACAATGTTCAGTGCCTGTGACCACCAGATTTGTCTGGTTGCAATCGTACTGCATAACCCTTGCCTTGGGTCTCAGTCAGTTATCACATGCCTACTTTCTCTTTCACACCACCTAAATTAAGTATCAAGCTGAAGCTTCCCCCCTGAAGATTTTAATAGGTAACATTAAACAGTGGTAAAGAGGGAAAATTGTAAACTGCAGCACTGGCTGCATGCACACCGCTCACAAAAATGAGCATTAGCTGTCAGCAGTTTTCAAAAGGAAACCAACCTTACCCTACGGAATAGATCTGGAGGGACTGAAAAAAGAAAGAAGAAAACAAGAGAAGAAAACAATAGAGAGAAGAGAGAAAAAAGAGGGAGAGAAGAAAACAAGATCTAAACTTTTACCCTTTCTCCCACATGTTCTTTATGGAACATAAAGATTACATTAATTCATATTTGCAGGCAAACTAACTTGAAGATTTTTCTTCCACAGATTTAAAAATCCTGGTCATATGAACACTCAGATAGGCATCTTGAAATAAGCTCTGGGATACACACCAACTGCTTTGCATCTCTTTTAGTTCATAGGAATTATCAATCCCACACAAGTAATACATTTTTGTTACATGGCCTATTAAGCATTCCAGCTTCTTGCAAAGGAGTACTCTGTAATTTGACTTACCAGATCCAGACTCCAAACAGATTTAGCTCCACAGTTCTCAGTGAGTTAGGCCACAGAAAACTGGCCAATTTCCTCTGAGCAAGCATGGGGCAACTGTGACACTACAAGTCCTTGGGAACTGGTATCTGCTGAAAAAGGCAGCTATGCCCTGATGCTAAACAAAGAGGGAAATGGATCCAGCCATTGACTTCCTGATACTTCTGTTTTCACCCCTATAGGGTCTGGAGCCCCTGGGACTAGAAGCAAAACACAGCACAGTTAAAAGAGGCACAATGAGAGATATCCCTGGATACAGATGGTCCTGAATAGACAGATGGTGTGGGCAAAGTGCTGGAATGATGACATCCAAGACTGCTGAAAAATAATCACATCCCACTTTCTGTAAGTCCCCATAATGTGATTTCTGTTCCCTTTTGTTCAGTGAGCCTAAGCTGGGGAGAAAGAGGGTGATGCATGATGGTAGGTGAAGAGTGAAAGTTGAGCACCATCAAAGGCACTTGAGTTTGTGGCCCAATGGAAACCTCACTCTCTGCTCTGCTTCTTAGAGCAGCAGGAGCAGGAGCCTTATAACCTACCTAGTTAGAAAGATATTCCAGGAGTCATATCCATGTCACTGTCATGGAACCACCTTCAGGCCTCCACTCCTTCAACCATTGACCAAGGTGACCTGGACCTCCTGGCCAGTTGTAATATCAGGAAAAGAAGCATGATTGCAAGCCTCCAGACTCCATTTTCAGGCCCATTGGTCTTCTGCCCACAGAGGAGCAAACCCAGCTGGACCATGTGGGAATCAACCAGCAAAGTTCTAGAAGGCGCCTTCTTGGGTCTCAGTATGTGTGGTATAAATTATAACCTTGGCAGCAGTGAATTCCAGTACAGGAAGGTAGCTGAGCTGAATCTTTGAAGGAGCACATCAAGATCACTCTCACAATAGCATTCAGTACCTTTGTTACTCTCATTAGGTCCTTTAACAAATCAGCCATTCTAGACCAGCTACACCCTGGATTTCATAGACATTTTGTCAGATGTACATCCAGTTGGTGGATATCAAAACAGAATATTCTGATCCATAGAATCGCCCCACCAAATGGAGGGTGCTTTCCAAAAGATAAGTACCCTCCTTTGCACCAAGCTTGCTCATCTCTTCCATGCTGCTTTTCCTGAAGATTGTCACCAATGGTATTAAATTCTCATCCCCTGCAAAAGCGGAGGGAGTGTATTCACATAAATAAACATATATGAAAGTATGTGCTTTTTTTTGTAGGTTGCTCTGTTGAGTTTGAGTTAGGTAATTTATAGTTCTCCAGCAGGCAATGAGATCTTTGATCAGCTCTAACAGCCTTTTCTGTTAAATCACACCTCCGGCAGCATATTGAAGATTCCTTTCATCATCCTGAGAATTTTAGCTGAGAAGCTATATATTCCAAATTTATGACTTTTTCCATATTGTCTATGTTGTAGCCTATGGTGAGATGAGTGCTCAACTCCCACTTATCAGACAGAGCAAGATTACCAGGTGAAGACATAGATCAGATTATTTGTGTTCTACAGGAGCCACAGGGAGCACTGTACAGTCTGAGTGTCTGTGCTGCACAGGTTACCAATTACTAACTGGATTCCTATAATAGTGCTTGAAGTGTTTAGGTGGGCTGTTGTTCAGGAGGAAAGGTCTTATTCCGTCCATATTCATAAATCTGCATAGGCCACATACTGAGGAAATAGTGTAAAGTGGAACCCAGGCTGGAGACCAGAGCGTGATGCAGATACTTGTAAAGTATTGCAGACAAAAAGAAAACCATGTATGGCAATGTAACACCTAGCTACGAAAAGATCGCTTTCTGGTGTTATGCTGCTTCTTTCCAGATTCTGTAACTCATACAGAGGAGAATAACATCAACCCCAGAATATATGGCATCATTTTTAGTCTGGAATAAATATATTAACATATAGCACTTTCCAGGTGAAAAAAATTACAAAACCCAAACCAAACCACCAACACTCTGTAACAGCAGAGGCTGAGATAGTGACAGACCTGGGAGATACAAAAAACCTGTGGAAGAGAGCTACACTTATGACTCTTCTAGAAAGAACAAAGATACAGGATGGAGTCTGAATTTCCCAGACTTTCTCATGATTTTGCTCGTTGCAGGGTTTTTAGCTTTCAAGTGCTGTTGTTGGCCATGCTGTCATTATGGTAGGACCTATCTAGACAGATCAGTTCTCTCTGTCATGGAGAGTCTGACAAAGAATGCCCAGCCTCTGCTGGCCTCTGTGTAAAATGAGAGCTCACAGGAATGTTAGCACAAGAGAAGCAGAAATGTCAGAACACTGCTCCGTAGCAAGACTGTTCATCCCTACACTTCTGCTAGGATGTGGCCGGACACAACTCTAGAGATGGTAAGAGCACGTTTTCCCTATTAAAAGGTTCTGTATCAATTCAATGTAGATTTGCGAAGGTGCATGCTTTCAACATTATGTGCAGAATGTGCTCAGTCCATATTTTTGATGAGTCACTGCTTTGGAAATGTGCCATTAAACTAACATTTCTGATAAATGTGGCTGAAAGAATAGGCTGAGAGAATTGCAGGAAGCTGCAAGTGATGTCCCAGGAAGAGCTACTGAGGATCATAGCTACTGAGACTTGAAACCTGCAGGTTTTAAAATAGTGTGCACCACCCATGGCAAATGCAAGCAAAAATGCAGGGTCTATATGTGAGCACTTGTGAAGACAAGCTGATGTCATTGGCTCACCAGAACAGGGCTGTAACAGCCTTGCTATCCTCTGTCCCTTCTGCTCTATTCAGAAACTAAATCTGCAGATCTTAATACAGTCGGGATTTACCTTCACTGCACATCAAGGAAAGTGAGTGCATCCGTCCTAGGAGGAACTCTGATGACTAATTTGTTTCGAAGTAGTTTCTCACAGTGTATTCTTGGAAGTTCTCAGCATGAGCTAACTGAACATGAGAGTCAAATAAAACCCACAGCCTGGGATTAGAGGATGGGCAGCCTTCAAATGTGCACCCACCATAGGTGCCCCATTACTTACACTCCTTCTGTCTCCACAGCTAACATCAGTGGAAAAGATCTGGGCAGTAAATTCTGGCCAAGGAGATGACATTCAGGATGCCCTTTCTATCACCCACCAAAGCAGCTGAGGGTCTCCTGTTACACAGCAGGTGAGTGGGGTGGGCAAGCTGCGCGACCACTTGGGTAGAAAAAGGTAATTGAAAGAGCAAGCAGCCGGAAGACGAGGAAGGAAGGGGAAGGAAAAGAAAGTAAGGAGGGAGCATGGCATTAATCCCTGCAGGCAACTGTAGCATAACCTAAAATAAGCTGTACTTATGAGATCAAAGGTCCATGTCTTTGAAAGCGATGCACAGGAAGGAGTGTCTTCTTGCCTAAGGCAACGTAGAGCAGTACTTCTGTAAATACTCAGTAATCTGTATTTATGGAATCCCTGGGCAGGACACTGTATCTGAGTATTTAAAAGCTCATGATGGATTTTTAGCTGATTAATTTCTCCAAACACTTTTTGAACCTATGAACTGTTCCCTGGACATATGGCTGTTTACTGTCATACTCTACAAAGGCTAACTCATAGAAAGCAAACATTCCCATATGCAATTTAATTCACTTTATTATTATGTTAGACTGTTAGAAATAATTTCTTTGCACTAAAGTCCAAATTTTCATATCATCATATATTTGAAGAAGCAAAAATAGTGATTTAACTGCAGAGAGAATCTCACAGATGCTAAGTTAGACTATGCTACAGTTAATCTGCAGTACATATTTATACTACAACAGGATTTTCTTCTTGTAGCATTTCAAGGGAATTTTTTTTTCCCCAAACACTATGGCTCCTGTCACTTCAGAGACTCTACCACAGACTCCTATGTAAAATTAGCAGGCAGATTTCCTTGGTGTCAGGCTAAATGTTTCCTTAATTTCTCTCTGCATCTCTCTGAGATGGCAAGGGAAAGATACAAGTCCCTGCTCCTCCTGAAGGGCAAATCAGTTGTGTAAAGCTGAACAGCTCCTGCAGGAGACAATGATGGTGACGTGCCACCAGATAGCCTGGAATAGCTAGCTGAGCTGATGTCCCTCTAGTCTAGGAGTTCACAGAGAATCTGAGATCCTCTGACATGGGGCAGCAGTTCTGTTGAACATATGCTGTTTCTGTTTTAAACTTTCTCTTCAGTACTGTCCTTTACAGCCACTTTGGAGCAATATGTTATGGCAATAAATAACCAAGAGGAAGGAATCCCTGGTTTCCCTCCCCCTGGTATGCTATTTGCATCCTGGTAATTTATCATAATTTATGGCCTCCTCAAGTGGGGAGTGCTGTTAATTCAACATGCAAGAAAACCTGACAATACAACTTTTTTTCCTTTATGTTCCAGGTACATGTGATGTATCCTGTTTAGGTTACCACATTGCTACAATTCATATTGCATCACTAAAGAGGTATTTTTTTTTTTTTACAAGTTAATGAATTCTTAAAAACTGTCATAACAAGAGTTCTCATTTTTAAAGGGTGATTACAATATGTCTTAAATTAAAGGCAAATTATTTACCTTATATATATAACTTAAAGTTTATATTAAATATAAATTTAAATTTAATCATTTAAACTCAATTAGATTACATTATTAAATTGATACATTAATGAATTAAGAAATAATTTTAATTAGTCCATTTTAAAAGTTTAATTACATATAAATTTATAAATCAAATATACACCATAGAATGTATTCCCCAAACTAAACTTCTTGTTCAGGGAAGCAAATAAACAGAACTTTAAAATAGGAACTCTTTCCAACTGGGAAAAGAAGCTTTTAATAGATAAAAATAACACTTCAGGTATTAACACATCTACATAAGTTTGCTAGGTATGAGGCAAAGCAGGGTATATACACCTCAGAAATTCTAGCACTTTAGCACCTTTCCTAGGCAAGCTCAGTAGCTGACTATAAAATGTAGATGTAAAAATAGACATGTTGAGCATCACAGTTTCAGTTGCATGAAAGCTGTTGATACACTTGCTATTTTTCTATAAAAGTGCATATGATACCATCCATATCTAGACAGCCCTTCAGAAGTGCATGTCTAAAACTGAGACTTAAAAGCATAGAGTAAAGGAGATGATGCACTATTATACATACTCTGTTCTACCATATACTTCTTCTCATTCAAGTATTTCCTTAATATTTTCTCTAAGTCCTTTTTACTTCAACTGAAAGAGTTACAGTCCTGGCAATATAACCTTCCATGTTCCTCACTGAAAATCTTTTTCATTTGAAAAAAATATGTTCATACTCCTATACCCAGTCCTTACTTTCATTGTCCCGTAACTTAAAATCTGAAGCTCTATCCATATCTTTTTTCTAAGTCACAATTCTCGTATTTGTCATTCTGGCTTCTTTCCTCTTTACTCTTAAAATGATATTTGTTTTTCAGAAGGGGCGTACAGATTAAGCTCTTATTAGGGATACTGTAGACTACCAGAGAGATTAGCCATTGCTGAGGAAAGCAAACATTCACATCCAGCACCATAGAAAGGATACTTATACCAATATTTGCAGTAATAAGGTGAACCATTTTTGCAACTGTTTGACATTGTTGAGTTGGATAAAATGGTGCCCCTGATTCCTTTTCTCCCAGTCTCAGATGACAAAGCCCATGCATTTCCCTGTCTGATTTCATCCTCAAGAAGTACATTGTTTACCTTCATTAAATTTCCTCCTGAGTAAGAGATATTTACTCCAGTTTTCCAGAGCTGCTTTTAAGCCTGGTCTCACTATGCCCTGAAAGTTCTTAGATACTGCCTTTCCCAAAGGACACAACACTACTGCCTGGGTCACAACACTAGTGCCTGCTTCTGTCAGCTCAGAGTCTTTCCGTTCAGCACTGTGTCCCGAGCAGTTCCAGGCCTTCTTTGGCCCATT
>JAOEHY010013484.1:0-11716 GCA_025447955.1 Psilopsiagon aurifrons | reverse complement strand
TGTTCTCAGGCCACAAGTCAAAAACACAGCGCTGCACCAACTACTAAGAAGGAGAAAAATGACTGCTACTGCTGAACACATGATTTTTTAGGATTAATGTGACAGCAATAGGAATAAGTCTAATCGGCCAAAATACCTATCTTTGGTATCTCATTTAGGTTTTTTCAGTGTTAGACAAAATCTGACCCTGGTTCCTCTTGCACTAATTTTACATTGCTTTTTTGACATTTTACTTCAGAGTTCATCCCTCAGGAATAAAATCACAGTTGGGTCTTCTGCCTATACAGGGCTGTTTACTTATGATTACTTCTGCTGCATGAGGACCATATTGGTATCACCAAGAAATCCTCACACTAGGCTTAAGAAATCAGTCTGAAATCATGTGTGTATGCAGACAGAAATTGCTGCTAGAAAGATGGGCACTGAGGACACCACACAGCACCACAACCTTGCGCCTTATGGGCTCAACGACTCCTCTGAAACTATCTGTTTAAACTATCCAGACTTAGACTCTAAGATCATTAAAGAAAAAAAAAAGAGAGAGAGAAATGCTGGCTGGAGAAAGACGCCAGCCTTGCTCCGCGCTAAATTAGTGCTAAAGGCGTCCTATGCACATTTACCGCATTGAAGCACAACAGAATGGAAAGTTTCTCCACTCTGAATAGTGTGACATTTCAATATTTGTAATGTTCATTCAGGTGGCAGGCAGCAGAGCTCAAATTCCCTTGAAATTACCAGTTACAAAAGAAAAAAAGAAAAAGGAAAAAAAAAAAAGAATAAGAGCTGAGCTTTCCTCAGCTCCTTAAAAGAAAGCGACAGACACTTGTCTTTAGAAATGAGGTGTACAAACTGTGTCTTGCATGGATGGGAGTTTATCATAGCAGCCTGTCATGGAGGCAAGATTAATGACATACCTGTTTGTTATTCTATGTGGTTAGTAACAGATTCCAAAGTCACTAATTTTAAGTCTTAGCCTGGGGGGATGCCTATCCTCTTGGTTGGTAAACTCACAATTTTGGATCCAAGATGGATCTTTGTTGTAGACATTAGGCAGTGCAACTATCTAATTTAAGATTCTGCTTAAGGCAAGAGGTCCTTTGTTGGATCTGGTTTGCAGTCTCTGTACATTTGGGGAATCTGCAGAATGGGTATCACACAGGCTGAAGTCAGAATACTTTAAAAAAAATTGTGTCAAATACTTCAGAAAGTGCTGTTTAAATGCCAACATTCAGGGTCCTGTACAATATAGTAATAGTTACAGACAGACTCTAGGACAGAGCTGAGTCAATGTGCAGCGCTGGGAAAGATTCTTGGATGCTTAACATCTCAGAGACCACAGATGAGAAAACGAGCAACATCTTCAGCATTTTTCAGTAAGAATGCAAGAAAGAAATTGTATGTATGGAAAAAGTCAAGAATCTGATATTAATTTCTTTCAGTTATAACAGCAAAGGGAATATTGGTTCAGTTCCTATCTAGAGTACCGAAACATAAAAGATAAGTTAAAATGAAAACAAAACAAAACCACCATGAAATTGCACATAAGACTATCAAAAGAAAAGGCTCACCTTGGTCATCACTAATTTCAGAAATCAACTTGATTTTACTTCTGAAATAATTCTGATTGACAGTTTAAATGCACATTTATTATTTCTCTCATATACAGGCTTTCACACTTGCCTGTTTTAAGTTGCAATATCTCATGACGGAAAGTCAGTAGTCATGTCAGTTCTGTCAGTTCTCATTCTGCTGTAAAATCCACTATCACAGCACCTCTATGGTGAATTTGAAACTGCAGAAACAAAGCCACTACAGATGCATGCTCTTCTTTGTACTACATGCTATAATGGGCGAGTAAACAGCTATGCAAATCTAATTCAGTACATGCAGACTGAAAATCATGCAATCACAGAACTAGGAATCATGGAATCACAGAGGCTGATCAGCATCTCTGGAGATGGGCCTGTGCAAGTTGCTCAGCAGGTTGCTCAGGAAAATGACCAGGCTTGGTTTCAGTATCTCGTAGGAGGGAGACTCCATTGACTCTACTGCCTTCTTTGGGCAACTTGTACCAGTGTTTGATCACACTTACAGTATAAATGTTTTTTTATTTGCTTTCTTTTTCCCTATGTTCAAATGGAATTTCCAGTATTTCAAGTTGTGCTCATTCCCTGCTGTCCTGCATCTGGGCACCACTGAGAAGGCTCTGCTGCTGTCTTCTTTCAACAGACAGTTTTTGGTGATTGCTTCTTAAATACTTTGTTGAATCACTTTGACAAAATTCTGGATTAGATAGCTATAGCTTTTAATAACTCTAAGCAATAAATTATATTCTGCAATATCTCTCAATTGCAAAAGAGTTTCCAAAGTCACAAGACAGGGATGTAACACAAAGCATGCAAAAATAGAATAAGGTAAATATATAGTTGGGTTGCATAATAAAAGACTAAGAAAAAGAGGAAATTATCTCTCAGTGGTGTTTCCTACTTTGGTTTGTGGCAACAATTCAGCTTATTTAAAGTTCTGGGAAAGGTTTAGAGGGTTTTAAATTAATCCCAACCCAAATTTTTGAAGCCTTGTCTGTATCCTTATTCATAGAGATGGTGTTTATACAGCTCACTACACTTTGAAGCTGATTGTTTGTAAACTGAAATAGGACTGTATGTGGGTACAATTGTCTGAAGATGAAAATTGCCCTCCCTTTGTCCAATAATGATATACACTGAAGCAAAGTATTGTAACAGTCCCAGATTTTTTAATCAGCAAGTCACAACTCCTAGTTATGGAACTAGCTACCATTCTAATTCATTAATGCCATTCTACTCACAGTTCTACTTGTCATGCCTTACTCTATCATGTGGTGATTGCCTTTACCTATACCTATTAGAACTGAGCAAGCTAACACAGTGCTGGGAAAACAGCCAACCCTTATCCTCATAGCATGCTATGATATTATTTAGCTTGTTTCATTTAACTGCCATTTAATTCATGGAGTGGGCAGCTAGATGATCCTGTTTTATGCACACTTGCCAATAAATCAAATGCTATACAGCCCTCATAAACTTCTTGCCCTACATAAAAAGAGATAGGTATCAGAAGAAATGCTGTCAGATTTGCCTGATTCCTGTGTGCACTACGTTGAGGCAAAGGAAGATTTCCAGAGGAAAGTCTTCATGCAGAATATGTTGTAAATGTAACATAATGCATCCTTGGGCTTTCACTCCTAATAGAGTCAACAAACATTGCCAGTCTTTCACTCCAATAGTTGCAGAAATCATGGCTTAGGGAAGAGCACATTGCTTCTCTCTCTCTTTTTATTTTTGGTCAAGCCACTTTCTTGAATGAAGAAAAAATGAATTTCCAACAGTGCCAAAGCATGAATAGAGGTATTGTTCTCACAGGGGCCTGAATACCTCTGAAATATATCCGAGAATTAGCTTGTCATTTTTTTCTGCTTCCTCCTTGAAGTGTTTTGAAATGACTAATACATTACCAAGAAGCGGCTTCTTACATCTCATGCAGACAAATGCCCCCGGCCCCCCCCCCCCCTTATGTTGGCAACCTAAAATGATCAGTTAACAGAGAGCGTTAGCAGCAGTGAGGGGATGAATAAAGCACTGAGAGAAGGGAGAGCAGTGTTCTGTGGCTTGCCTCTCTCCTCTTTTAGTAACCTGTCAAACATAATTATGCTCCTGTCATCTGCGCCTACAAGACAGGATTTTAGTTACGATACCTTGCCTGGCATGTAGCTGCTGTTGACAGGCCTCTGTGACCCCGTTCCAAGCAGTCTGATTCTACAGATGACAGGACCCTGGCCTAGATGCAAAAATTAGCCTTCCTCAGCAGAAAAGACTTCACCAAGGGGAGGAGATAAAATGCTAGAAAAAGGTAGGTCACCTTGTGGCATGGTTGGTTCTCAATAAGCAGTTGCAAGAGCCTTGACTTTGTATGTTCATAGAATTATGGAATCACAGAATGGTTTGAGTTGGAAGGGACCCTGAAGATCACCTAGTTGCAACACCCCTGCCATGGACATCTTTTTAGACTAAAGAAGCCAAATTCCCTCTGTTTTTAAAGTTCACTCTTTCTCCAATCACCCCCACCACCTTCCTCTGGACCCAACCCCATTAGTTCCCATCTTGCTTGGGTGTGGCACCTCGGATAGGTGGGGTATTTTGGCTAAAGCCATATTCTGCACTCATCCTCTGCAGAGCAGACACATCATAAATGTTTTGTAGAAGGATTCCTATACCTCTATCCCAGGGTGACATTTGCTGCCTGTGGATCAGCACATGCCTTGGAGCATCAGGCTGAACAGCTGAACCCTCCTACCCAGGTAAGCTGTTCTGTGAAACACATAAGATTCTGGGCAACTGTCAGGCCTTCCCAGGTGCATGAGCAGATCACAGTGCTAAAGCTGCAAAGATGAGTTACATTGCACAGGCAGGGTAGAAAATAATTAGTTAACAGAGATAAGTCATCATACAAAGAAAATTGTGCATTTCCTCCACAGCCTTCCTCAGCTTTTTGGCAGAAAAAAGGGCTGCAAATGTCACCAAAATTTTAAAACATTTTATGTCTCCTTGAAAAAAAAAAAAAAAATTACTTCTACAATTAAACAATGCTGTCTTCATAATACGATTTCTCCAATGCCTTGCTACAGTTATCATTGTTTCTTTAATCAAGCAAAACTTTCATTCAGACGGGGTAGAGACCTCTAACGCCTTGAGAAAAGTATTGTCAGCCTTGAACATTTGGGTTTGGGGTGGAGATTAAAACTGGCTACTACACAGGAATACTGCTGGATTTAAAGAGACTGAGGTTTTGCAACTCACATATTTAAGCATGGAAAACCCTTACTTTCAAATTCCGTAATGTTTCCTTGCTTTCACTGATGGCATGTGCATCTCTAATAAGAAGCTGGCAGTACAGTAGTACAGATTTTACTTACCCATTTTACAAACCTGCCTTCTGAGCATTTGAGGCCTTTAAGCATCAACGACAATGAAAGAGGGCCTTCCAGAGGGCATGCTTGAAACTGTGTCCAGTGAACTGGCGGTTTACAGCACACCATCAAATGAGGAAAAGCAAAATCCTGTGGGAATGCCTCAGATCCAGAATTACCCACAGGGTCATGAAAACATACCTGGTGGAAGGTTTGTGTGAGAACTACACTCAGAACTCTTACAGCTCAGAATGCAAGAGACTGAGGAGCAGCTGGGACATCAGATAACAGAAAGCTGACACTGGATGAGATAAGAAGTATGTTCTGACCTAATATTTGAAGTTCATCAGAGTTATATACCTCTCCCTGGAGAAGCTATTGACAGCAATTCATGGCAGTTAGGCAACTGCATAAAGCAGTGTGTCAAATTTTCTTTGGCAGGTTAGTTATGCAAGAGTATAAAATACCAAAAAAAAATACTACAGAGAGGCAGATGATGGCACAGCATGAGTTGGAAAAGCCTACAAGAGCTCTCAAGAGTCAAATCAGAAGCTGACTGTGCACATGATCCCAAAGAAATAACAACAAAATCTTTATGCACAACTATAATGTGTCCTTTACAAGGCATGTTACACATGAAAATAGATCAGGCATAGCTCAAAATTTATCAAGTAAGAATGAATGGGATTATCTCACATATTGCTCTAACATCAAATTTAATATGTCACTCAAAAGATGTGAAATACAAGATTTCCAGCTTCCTCAGAACTTTAAATAAGCATTTTAATATGCAAATGTTGCAATTCTAAAGGAAATTTAGGTTAGCTCAATACACATATTACTGTAATTCCAAGGGTAAATCTCACATTGCAATTTAAAAGAAGAAAATATTTCTGTGGTCATTTTGACAATGGGAACCTGATATCCTTAGCGCTCTCATAAGAAAAAAAAAAAAAATATTAATACACTTAGAGCACTCAGGAAGACTGATTAACCTGGTCATTATAGATTAAGCAGCCAAACACACACTATTGAATTACAAACCCTGTGTGAAGGGCAAAGAGTCACTGGAAGTCTCATTACCCTGCGTCTCTGAACTCACCTTGTATAGAAGCATGGAATGTCAGCAAGCCAGTAAAATACAAGAACTGCATCCTGGATAGATATAGGATAGAGCTTTCAGTCATTTATAGGAAGCTGGAAACTACAGAACTAAACTCAAAGCCAGAGAAGGACAATGTCAGTAGGGTGGCTAATATAGAGCTAATAAAAATTGGGAAATATGGAGGGCTATGCATCCATTGTACAGAGGAAGCCAAGGTGGTCCAGTATGGTCACCAGGAAAAATTATAGTAGTTTGAAAGATACTGATGACTGCTAGACTGTTAGACATAACCTGCCTTCATTACAGACTGGTGTGTTTGCCTTACTTCTCCCTGTCTATATAAATGAGCATATACAGGCTCTAACAAATAAGGCACCTGGTGATCCATGGAAACTTCTAGTACAACTGACCATGAAGTAAGTTCTTATCAGGAAGTAAAGGCTTGTAGACTTTAAACACGGAGGAACTATTTGATAAATTAAGCACATTTATGTTTTATGCATCTCTTTCATCTCTACAGACTGGAAAATTTTGGTTTTAACAAAGTCTTGACTGTAATACACCCACTGGCCTCAGAGAAGCATCAGTATCCTCTGATAATTTTCCATCTGCTTTCCATACCCAGGAGGATTCAACAGTCTTAAATACATCTGATAAGTACTGAAACATCTAGTGCCAGAGCCTCTATTTCTCATAATCTTATTTGTCTTAGCCAAACTCTATATGAGAGACTATACAGAAGATTCCCAAATGAATTTGGCAGATGGGATGACCTCTCAGACCTGTGGTTGCCCTTTGATATAAATGTAACAAAGAACATATTTGACATTTATACTCTTGCAAGTCATGTATCTACAAGAGCACCACCACATGGGTAAGAGAAGATTATAAACTTCTTCAAATAGGATGGTAAATAGTCTAAGAGAGAAAAAAGAAAATCAAAGTCACATGAATGCTAATCATTTGACTAGGGAATTTTGCCACAAAGTTTAATATACCATTTATTATTATTACTGAAGTATTTTCCTAATATTTGGTAAGGTTTTTCATTGAACATCACAATGTAAGTGCTTAATATCCAGCTGGGTTTGATAGATGTACAACTGACTTACAATAAATTTAAAGTAATGTAAATTTCCATGGATAGTCAGGTATCCTTAAGCTGAATGCTCTTTGCCCAGAATATACTTTCGTAAGAGTGTAAAACAGCAAAGAGGACTCTTTAGAACTAAAATGGGCACAAATACTTCACTGTTTACAAGCCTAAACTGAGTTTCTAAATAAAGCAGCTTTTCAGAGGTACATCAGATCACCTAAGCAGAGTGGCACACCTTAGCTTTCATTTATTTCCCATGTGCACATTAGAAGTTTGAGACAAACTAATACAATATAATGTAAACACTGTGCAGATGTTTGATAATATTTTTTTATAATGGGCCAAGAGTACCCATTATTAGGAAAAAAAATTACTTTTGAAGTAGCTTTGCAGCTATCTTCTCTTTTATTCCTTATATACACCACCAGAAAAAAAGCAGTTCTGACACTAAGAGAGAAGGAAGAGAAAATAGGATGACAGTGTAAAGATTCACTGAATCTAAGGCCTTCAAACCAGATGTCAGGAGGATAAAAATTATGTTGAAAACACTCATTAGCTACGTTCAAGGCCATAAAGTTGAAAATAATTTTTTCTTTTAAAAATACCAATTCAAGCATATGAAAACTAGGAAACAGTAAGAATAAATCAGTAAATCAAACAATTTTCTCAAATAGTAGAAAACTGACTAGAGAAGTGTTATAGGTTTCTACCAAAAGGAATGCAACTGCTATAACTAAGCCCTATAGCTCTTTGAAATAGAACTTCCTTAATAAAAGTAAATATAAAGTAAATCCTTTATCTGTCAGTTCAAGGGTTTTTTATTCCTTTGAGAATAAGCAAATCTTATGTGACACCATTAATCAAAGTGATATCTGTATGTTCAAAGCAAATTTTCTCCTATAGTTTCAACTGTTAGCTATAAAATAACACTATGCTGAAATAGCATCATTAATTTTTCTGATCTCAACATTCTTAACTTATCTTAATGATTTCGAAGTGCTATTAGCATTAACAGCAGCATGTATCCTAAACCAAGTCGTTTGCAAGCTTCAGAGCTTAGCTCATAGGTAGAGAAAAAGCATTTAACTTAGAATAAACCAGCCAGCCCCGTGCTTAAAAGGAAACGTAGAATGAATAATGTCTCTTTATACCTACATGTAAAATTAATTTGATGTTAACTTCCAGCTCACTCAGACAATTCTTAATGGCTGTTCTCTAGAAGTTAGTTAAGCTAAATTTACTAAGGAGTAGAGGGATACATTACCACATTTCTTAGCTATGTTTTAAGGAGTGGTAGCCTTCTATGATGCTGCTATGGAACTGATGGATAGGGACAAAGCAGTTTATGTCATCTACCTGGACTTGTGCAAAGCATTCGACACTGTCCCACATGACATTCTTGTCTGAATTGGAGAGACATCATTTTGATAGATGGACCACTTGGTGGATAAAGACATGGCTGGATGGCTGCACAAAAAGAGTTGTGGACAACAGCTCAATCAACTGCAGATGGGTAATGAGTGATGTCCCTCAGGGGTGGATGTTGGCACTGGTCTTGTCCACCATCTTTGTCAGTGACACGGACAGTGGGATTGAGGGCTAGCTCATCAAGTTTACTGATGACACCAAGCTGTGTGGTTTGGCTGATGTGCTGGAGGGAAGGAATGCCATCCAGAGGGACCCTGACATGCTTGAGAGGTGGGCCAATGCCAACCTCATGAAGTTCAACCAAGCCAAGTGTAAGCTCCTACACCTGGGTCGGAGCAATCCTGCCCAAAGGGTGGGCAGAGAAGAGATTCAGAGCAGCTCTTAGGAGAAGGACTTGGCAGTGCTGGTCAATGAGAAACTGAACATGAGCCGGCAGCGTGCGCTTGCAGCCCAGAAACCAACCGTATCCTGGGCTGCATCAAAAGGAGCATGACCATCAGACTGAAGGAGGTGATCCTGCCCCTCTACTCTGCTCTCATGGGATTCCACCTGAAGCATTGAGTGTATTTCTGGTGTCTTCAACATAAAATGGACATGGAGTTGTTGGAAAAAGCCCAGAGGAGGGCCACACGGATGATCAGGGGGCTGGAGCACCTCCTGTACAATGACAGGCTAAGAAAGTTGGGGCTGTTCAGCCTGGAGAAAAGAAGCTGAATGGAGACCTCATAGCAGCCTGCCAGTATATGAAGGAGGCCTACAAGGATACTGGAGAGGGACTCTTCATCAGGAACTGTAGTGATAGAACAAAGGGTAATGGGTTCAAAATTAAAAAGGGGAAGTTCAAGTTAGATATAAGGAAGTCCTTTACTGTGAGGGTGGTGAGGCACTGGAACAGATTGCCCAAAGAAGTGGTAAATGCTCCATCCCTGGCAGTGTTCATGGCCAGGTTGGACAGAGATTCAGGCAACATGGTCTAGGTTGAAGCGTACCTATGCATTGCAGGTGGTTGTAACTGAATGATCTTAAGGTCCTTTCCAACCCTAACTAGTCAATGATTCTATGAGTTGTTCGTATGCAAACTGCGTCTCAGCACTTTATGTCTCCTACTGCTGCCTAAAAGCAGTAAAAAGTAATTTGTCAGAGGTGCAAATCTGTATTGATTTGGATGTTTACCTATGGAAAGAACAATTTTGAGGAAACAAGTGACCTCAGCCACTTCTGATCAGTCTTTCCCTTGAGGCTTTCCACCACCTTGGTCACCATCCTCCGGACACATTTTAATGGTTTGTCGCCCTTCTTACACTGAGGCACCCACAACTGCACCCAGTACTCAAAGTAGGGCTGCGCCAGGGCAGTGCGGAGTGGGACAGTCAACTTCCTTGACCATCTACCAATGTGCTGGATGCACCTCAGGACACAGTTGGCCCTTTCAGCTGCCAGGGCATGCTGTTGACTCATATTGAGCATGCCATCAACCTAAACCCCCAGATCTCTTTCCAAAGGGCTGCTTTCCAGCATCTTTTACGTATAACCAGGATTAACATAGATTCCTGCACTTGCTCTTGTGAAATTTTATATAAGTGGTGATTGCCCATCTCCATCTAGTCTATCTAGATCGC
This sequence comes from Psilopsiagon aurifrons, assembly GCA_025447955.1. NCBI lineage: Eukaryota > Metazoa > Chordata > Aves > Psittaciformes > Psittacidae > Psilopsiagon > Psilopsiagon aurifrons. The sequence goes on along the minus strand of JAOEHY010013484.1, from coordinate 1,523 downwards.
TCTGTAAGGTATCTCTACCCTCGAGGGAGTCTACAGCTCATCCTAATTTAGTATCATTAGCAAACTTAATTAATGTACATTCGATTCCTCTGTCCAGATCATTTTAAAAACATTAAAGAGCATGAAATTGAGCCCTCACAAACCCCACTGTGACTCATCACCAGTGCACATTTACTATGACTCCCTGAGCCTGACCTGTCAACCAGTTGCTCACCCAGCCTATTATGGATTTGTCTAGCTGTATGCTGGACACTGTGCCTAGAAGATGCTCTCTTGAGACCTCACTTGGAGTTTTGTGTACAGTTCCAGTGTCCTCAACATAAAAAGGACATGGAACTGTTGGAACAAGTCCAGAGGAGGCCCGTGAGGATGATCGGGGACTGGAGTACCTCCTGTGTGAAGATAGGCTGAGAAAGGTGGGGCTGTTCAGCTGGGAGAAGAGAAGGCTGCGTGGAGACCTCATAGCAACTTTCCAGTGTCTAAGAGGATGCTGGCGAGGGACTCTTCATTAAGGACTGCAGTGATAGGACAAGGCATACTGGGTTTAAACTTAAACAGGGAAAGTTTAGATTGGATATGAGGAGGAAATTCTTTACTGTGAGGGTGGTGAGGCACTGGAATGGGCTGCCCAGGGAAGCTGTGAATGCTGCATCGCTGGTGGTGTTCAAGGCTGGGTTGAACAAAGCCTTGGGTGATGTGGTTTAGTGTGGATTGTCCCTGCCCATGGCAGGGGGTTAGAACTAGATGATTTTAAGGTCTTTTCTAACCCCATGTATTCTATGATTCTATTCTAAGAATACTGTGAGAGGCAGTATCTGAAACATGCATAAGAAAGCTGTACTTCATGCAGCAGCTCATTTCATTGGTTCAGTCAAAACTGAACTCTCGTGTTGTTTTTCTTCTTGTAATACCTAATCTGTAAGTCTGTGAAATGTCAATGCCCTGAGACACATTTTTTCAAGAATGTTATTTTTTTAGTGGTCTAATAGATGCTTTTTTCATAATCTGCATTGCTCTTAAAGATCCCTTTACCTGTTTCATGCTGCCATCTTTCAAAACAGTGGCCATCACTGATGTGTTTGGCGTAGCACTTAGCCTCACTTTGGATGCCATTATCACATTAAAAGTAGCCAAATTTTCCAACACAGTATATTTTATCACAAACCTGACAGCATATTACTTTTTCCAGATTAAAAATGTGTATTTTTTTGTTTTATACCTTGTTATTTTCCTGCTTTTCCTGGACCACCTGGTGGAAAAAGAACTGGCTGGATGGCCGCATACAAAGAGATGTGGTCAGTGGCTCAATGTCCAGCTGGAGACCAGTAATGAGTAGTGTCCCTCAGGGATCAGTGCTGGGACCAGTCTTGTTCAATATCTTTGTCGCTGACATGGACAGTGGGATTGAGTGTGCCCTCAACAAGTTTGCCAATGACACTAAGCTGTGTGGTTCAGTTGATACACTGGAGGGAAGGAATGCCATCCAGAGGGACCTTGACACGCTTGTGAGGTGGGCTGATGCC
>JAOEHY010013483.1:0-46367 GCA_025447955.1 Psilopsiagon aurifrons | reverse complement strand
TTAGTGGGAGGTGTCCCTGCCCATGGCAGGGGGGTTGGAACTGGATGAGCTTAAGGTCCTTTCCAACCCAAACTATTGTATGGTTCTACGATTCTTTTTGTTTTACCCAGGCTGGCCCAGTTGCATTTGTCTGAAGTTACTGCTGGGCAGTGTCATTCATTGCTTTCATAGTATTGACACTCTTGGATTGTCAGAATTCTTTTTTAATACACAAATATTAAACCACTTGGGCATGGGGCATGTCCAGGTCTTGTGGTGTTGAAAATGAGGGAGTGTGGTTGGGTTTCTGTATCTGGACAGTGGGTGAGCAGAGTCTTTCTGTCAACAAGGCATCCAAAGGGCTGTAAGGGTGTAAGTATTTGCCTCTCTGTTGTCTTGGGGTCTCCTGGCACCAAACAAGGGGCAAATGGAGTTGGAGAAGAGTGGTGGGAGGTAACAGCTCCTGCCTTATGATACGGCCTCCTGCTGCCTTGTGGGCAGAACCTACTTGTGGGCAGTATCTCAGGGGCCAAATGACCACAGACTAAAATATCAATGCACCTTGAAAAGGGGGTGCTACTGGAAGTGGGGGGTTGCTTTCTCCCAGAAGGCAGGCCATGAAGGTACCAGCATCTTCAGTGTTTCACCAGCCATGAATCCTGGATGAAAGAGTCTTGGGCTCAGATATGAAGTGAATGAGTCATTACATCTCTACCTGTATCAGTTTCCTGTGGATTGGGAGAGTGAGGATTTACGCTTTAGTTCTCTCTGCTGGAGGCAGGAGATACCATGTGCTGTGGCCTTGAAAACAGAGGTGCCATGACTGAGAGCTGCAGTTCCTGAGTGGGAGGCCTGCTGGTGAAGAGATGGGTCTCTGCTGGGTGTGCTGCTCTGCCCAGGGAAGGTCCTCCAGCAACCCGGGCAATGGCTCCTGGAGTTCAGGAAGCCTTGAGAAGCTGTAGGTGAGATTTGCTGCTGTGCCCCACGGGGGGAAGCCAGGGCAGGGGATGCAGGCGGTGAGTGAAACCACAATGCTCCGCCAGCCCTGGGGGCTGTGTGCTGGCAGCAGCGGTGTCTGCAGCGATCATCACTGATGCTGCTGTAACCCAGCGTGCACCCAGGGCTTGGCTGGGTCTGTGGCACGTGGTGATCTTGTTTGATGTGTGCCTGAGGGTGTCTGACAGCTCACCAGCCTCAGTGCTCCGTGGGATGGCTCCATGCCTTGGAGCTGGAACAGATCCACTTTTGCATCCTGTCCCAGGGCTTGGCTTCCTGCTCTCGGTGCATCATGTCTAAAGCCGTAGTGTGTGGCTGCTTCCAGAGATACAGTCCTCTCCTGTGGAGCCTTTCCTTGTTAGAATGACTCCTGAAGCACCATCCTGCCTGGCTGAAATACTTCCTCTGGACCATTTCTGCCTGAAGGCTTGGTTTTTCAAAGGTATTTAGTAAATGAACTCTTGTTATCTTCGAGGATGTGTATAAATATTGATGGGAGCTTTTATTCTCTTTCAGCTGATCAGAATTTTATGGCCTTATTTACGTCAAACTTCTCTTGATTTCATACTTGGCAGCAGAGATTGTGTTCCCAGCCACAATCCTCCCTCTTCTCTGTGCCCAAGAAAGCTTGAGTCTCCCATCTTCCCCCTGGGGGGCATTGCTGTCACTGGCAACTTTTGCATAGGGGCTTTGGTCCTCACGGTCTTGAGCTGCGGATGTGGAGCCTGCCAGGCTGTGTCACACAGGCCAGAGGAACTGGGAGCCATCCTGCGTGACCCATGGAGAGCAGCATGCATGATCATGGAGAAAAGCAGATTGAAAGCCTCTGGTTTGAAACTAAGGGATCAGAAAGAGCAGCGCTCTCTTTGTACCGTCAGGGTTGTGTCGCACCACTTCGATGCAGAGACAGTTGAGGGCTGTGGGATGGGGCTGCAGCCAGGGCCGACCCTGCCCAGGGGCACTGCCCGCTCCCCCGGCCCTCGGGGCCAGCGAGTGGGGGCTGGTGGCCACTAGAGGACGGTGCAGACCGGGCCCTGCTCGGAGAGCGGCTCTGCGGGGAAGGCAGCGGGGAGAGTGTGACCCCCCCCCCGGTTTCTGCAGCTCCCGCGGGGAGAGGAGCGCCCGCCCGGGCTGGAGCATCACTGCAGCGCGGATGGTGCGCGGCTGCGCCGGAGAGCGAATCCCGGCAGATGCTCGCGGGGTACGGTGGATCTGCCTGGGAAATCGCCGTGCCCCGACCCTGTGTGTCCCGGCGCTTGTGTGTCACCAGTACAAGGGGTGTCAGTGAATGCTTTGTTTGCTGAGGCTGCGTTGCTCTGCTGTGTGAGCAGCCTTCTCCTGGTTCTCCCCAAAGTAGCCACACATTTCATCCTTAAGGTTTTAAAGCATGTCCTGAAGATTTTCAGTCCCAGTTTAGACATACGTTCTGATTCAGGATAGCATTTAAATGTATGCTTTAAATGTCATGGCAGATGAGATGCAGATTTGTGCTTTAGAGCACTTGGCTGTGTTTAATGCTCCCCCAGGTTCCTTACTGACGAACTGGGATGGCAAAGTGTACATCAGCAGGGCAAAGACTGCAGCCCCAAGTGCCAAGCTTGCTCTCAGAGGTTCCTTCAACCTAACCAACAATTGCACCTCCAAAACCCCTATGGCAGGAGGGAGCACTCGGTGCAGTCATGCAGGAAACCTGCATTGCTCGCTGGTGTTGGCTGTTGTGGACCAGCTCTTCCTCTCCAAGTGCTGTCCCTGGGGAATGGGCTGGGTTTGGGTCTCAGACCCTACCTACACGGTCAGCTCTGAGCGCAGGATATGGTCATTGTGCCACGCTGTTACGCTTGTGTCCTTTGTGAAAGTCACCTTCTCATCATCTGGAGTCACTGACTGCAGATGCAAGGTCCCAGCCTTACCTTGGTGATAGAAAATGAGGGGAGAGGGATCTGCTGGTGCAGGGTTTGGCCTTCCGCCTGAACAAGTGCTTTACTCAGCAAAATGTGCATGCGGGTATGTAAAAGCCAGGCCTGAACCTGGAGATAGATGGTCTCATGGTCTCTTATGGCTTTCAATCTGATGATGGGTGAAAGGCACTCATATAGATAAATAATGAGGAGAGGGAGTGTCCAATTAACCCTCATCCCAGCCACCCGGTAGGAACTACCTCTTTATCACTATAATAGATCAAAAAGGCTCTCTTGGTGATTTTCTACTACATATAACAAAACAGAGCAGGATTCTGTTTCTGTTTTAGCTGTTTCTAACTATCCATCATTGCTATGTCTAAACCTGATCTTACCTGGATAATAGGGCTCCAAGCAGTGATAAAATAAAGTGAAATTAAAATAACTACATAATAAAATTCCAGATTAAGCTGAAATTGTGGTGAATCTTTTTAGAGCTGTGGAAAGGTAATAGCCAGACTGCATGGACTCAGTGTTTTGTTGAATGACTGTGATTAAGTGTGTTGATCCTCATTATAGCTTTATGTCTATTTCTGTGTAATAACCATAACTACAGTTCAGCTGCAGTTTGGCACCTGAAAAGATCTCTTTTGAATTAGTAACTTGTTGCCTGTCATTTTGTTTGGCTTTTAAAATCTCCAAATAGGAAAGTGCGATGGTAGGTGATGGGTGTTGATCCTTGTATCGTGGCTGTTACAGCCAGGCCATCATCCCTTGATGGCAAACTGCCTGCTGGCCCAATCAGAGTCCTGGCCACTGGTCCCCATCCACCAGCAGCAGTGATGTGACCCTTGGCTTCTGGTTGAGGCCTCGTCATGGCTCTGATGGCGCTTGAAAGCCGTGAATCACCTCAGCCCCATTTGCTAATTGCTGGAGAAGTCTGATGGCAAATGCTGCTTCCTGAGGGAGGAAGCTGCGGAGCTGGGGACGGAGAGATGCTCTGGCCAGCTGCAGGGACCTTGGGTTGCTGCTTGCATCCATTGTTTCTCATGTAGCATCATAGAGTGTTGGCTCATGAAGAGCTGATTTTGGCCAGGGAACAGGAACACAGGTTGCGCTGGGGAGGCACTAAGCAAGAGCTGTGATAACCCGCAGCAGTGACCAGGGCTCTTGGGCACAGTGTTTTAGTGCAGATAGAGAAAGGCTTTCTCCTTTTATCACGCTGAGCTCATGGTATGGGCTCACAAACCTGGGAACCGAGCTGCTCACAGAACAAGTGACAGATCTTGCTTTACAGAACTGGTGGCACTTCTGTGTTCTTTTGATTCACTATTTATTCTTCCAGGTCAGATCAGTGATCCAGCGCTTGGCTCTGCTTAATGCATTGATGAGTCCATAATCCCCTCTGCCACTTTGCTGCAAGATAGCGTGAAACTGCTGTGAAACCCTGAGACATTAAGGAAATGGCACAAGAGCTTTGTGCTCTCCTTGCCAATGAGCATCTCGTGGAGCAGCTCTGAAGGGAGCAGGGGAGGAAGGTGGCTGAAGCAGGTTTTGTAAAGGAGAACTAGAAGTTATTTAGTGATGTGATCCAGCCAAGGGCTTCCCTCAGCCTGGGTCCGTGGCAGCCCACTTGTTGCTGGGGTTTTGCTCTACAAGGTGAAGCTCCATCGATGACAGAGTGCTGTTGTTATAGGGTGTCCCACCTGAGAGCAGTGCTGGTTGCATGTCCCTTGTGCTAAGCCTGATTCCTTCCCTGTCCTGTGGCCGTGCCATAGGGCACATAGACACAATGAGGTGGCAGCAGGGTCCACCCACTGTGTGCTCCTTGAGGCCCAGCATGGAAACCTGAGCGTTGCCAAGGATAGAGCAAGAGGCTTTTGCAGGGATGGGAGGGAAGGACGGTCAGGGTGCTGGCTCGCTAAGGGGGGGTTTCTCCTCCCATGCAGGAGCTGGTGTACGTGCCATGAGAAGGAGCTCTGCAGACACGGCAGACAGAGCTTTGAATTCCTTGAGTGGCATAAATAGAGCTGAGCTTTTTCCTCCCTTGCTCTGCACTGCTGCAGAGCACTGATCCTGGTCCTCTGGGATGAACCTGATGGGCACTGGGGTTGCTCCTAAAAGCCCCTGCATTGGTGATGGACAGACTGACTGACAGAGCTGTGTGTCCTCCAGTCTTGAGGATCGGGTAGGTGGGATAAGGCACAGTGGTCAGATGCTTCTCCCCAACAGAACATCCCTTCCCAAGACCCCTTTCCCTCCAGCCTCAGAGCTGGAGTTCAGCCCTTCCAAAGCAGTTGATGGTAAGAGAAGGAGACTTTGAATCTTGAGCATGCAAGAAATTGCCTCTGCAGGCTTGCATCAGAGGGTATAAATGATGCCTGAATGTTAATGTACCTTTCAGCATGCATGTTATGGAGTGGATGATAACTTCACGAAGAGCAGTGACATTGCACCGAAGATGAATTCAGGCTGGGGTGTCTCCTGGGAAACACATCGTCAATCCCTGTGTATTCCCCCAAGCCCTTAAGGCTTTGTTGGCTTGTAAGGACCCCAGAAGAGAGGCAGAGAGTGGGAAATATCCAAACATGATCCTGAGTGTTAGCAAGTCCCCAGCAAACACAGCAGCAGAGTGGTGCTGGAGAGTCCTTGGTGCATGAGATCAAACCTGGAAGGCTGCTGTCAAAGGAATCAGCAGGACTGAAGTCTTCAGGGGCCTGGGACTAATTCTGCCACGGTTTGTACCATGCAAGAGCCGTGGTGGCTGCAGTGTGGCTGGGAAGGGGAGGAAGATTTGCCTGGCAGAATGAGCATTTTAATTGCTCATTTTCTTTCCTTTTCTTGTGTGATTTGATTGTGAATTATGTTTTCTGCATTTGTAATTAGAGGGGGAAACAGATGGTGAGGGTTTGTCTGAAGTGATGGAGCCATTGAAATAATTCATGCTACGGGCATGCTTTCCTAGCAAAGGGGGGGTTCTGCCATGGGGATACCCTGGGAGTTGCTCTAACAGAGACTCAGTTTCAGCCTGGTCCAGATCTTTATGTGATAGAAACCCGCATCACCCCACTGACATCCGCATCTGGGCTGGTTTACACCACCCAGGGGTCTGTTCAGTGGGGGAGCACTGGTTTTGCCCTTAACACCTAGAAATGCCTGCTCTTACAGTGTGCTTGCGCTGTACTTAATTACAAAGTTTGACTTAGAGACAGAAACCTTGGGAAGTTGCCGCTCTCTCTGTCAACCAAACCCTTCCCTTCATCAGCTTCCCTCTTGGTTAGCGATTTGCAGTGAGAATGCTGAACTAAAGACCCGAAACCCTTCCTAAACTGTTGCTTAAATACGTTTTAGACGTTCATTCCCGTCTTCTTTTGTCAGGCACAAACTATGGTGGCATGCCAGGATGCAGAGCAGGGAGCTGAGCTCATAGCTCCCAAATTGAACTGCTCTGCCACCTTCCAGCATCCCACCTCTGAAAGATGCGGTGGTTCCCGTTGCTTTTCCCTGTGCTGTTATAGACCTGCTGCTTTCCTTTAAGAGTCCTCGTCAGAGGGTGAGTGTCTGGTTAAGGAGGCTCAGGAACCACTGAGGGTTTAGTTCCCTTCCCAGGCTGGCTGAGGACACTTGTTTATGACATTAAATTACAGTACGTGGAAGACCTATGGCGTGCAACACACATCAGCTCTGAAGAGCACGTGGCTGCCTCTGTGCTGCAATGCACGTGGCTGGATGGACCAGTTCTCACAGCCCTGGTTATCGCCTCCTCCACTCTCCAGGAACACTGCTGTGAGAAGGCGATAGAGGCAATGCTGTGTTGGAGCAAAGGCTCATCCCTTGTGGGTGACCCTGGGCAGTGCAATTGAAGGTGCATTTCAGGCCGTGCCTACATACACTTCAGTTGCTCCACGGAGGCAGCAGAAGGCCACCGCACTGGCGCATCCTCCTGACCTCGCCACATGCCCGTGGCTGTAACCAGGTACCCGAACCTCTCTCTTAGGCAGCACTGACGCAGCTTTTATACCTTTTGATGCACAAAGGACCACTGAGAAGGTCCCATAACAAACCAAACCTGCTGATGGGGGCACGTGCCTGCTCTGGAAGGGCTCTGGTGGCTTCCGAAACACAAGGGAGGAGCTGTGGGAGGTTTCAGAGAGAAAGCTGCTGCCCAGGTGGCTGCAGTTGAATGGGCTTTGTGTGACAGCACCTTCATCTCCTGTCACAGTGTGGTTACTTACCTGAGCTCTCCAGCTGCTGCTTTTAAACACTCACGGGTTTCTATTCCTATGCTTTAATAGAGCAGCACCTTGAGCTCTTCCATTTGTAAAACGTGTCTAACAGGAATTAAAGGAATATATTTACAAATGCACTCACATATCATTTGAGACAACAAATAACTAGGGAAGATGAGGCAGTCATAATTCACTCTTGTTTCTGCTCTGATGTTTTTAAATGCCTCAACTTTTCCTCTCATGGTTTATGATGTTATCATGCTCCTGTCTAAACGACTACCTTAAAATACATTCTATGTGGTTATTTTCTCCATAAAACCCTGACAATACTAATTTCCCCTGTAAAGCCTTCAGTTCCTGCTCGCACTGTAATTCTGGCCCTGCCAAGCCATCCTCGTCCATCTGATGCCTAGCAAACTGCAGGCTTGCAGGTACCTGCTATCCCTGCTGGCGACTCGTCGGTCGCATTATGCCACTCCAATGACTGCTCCCTGCTCTGGGCTCGGACCACCAGCGAGGGTGAGAGGACGGCGAGAGGCACATTTAATGGATTGCTTCCTTTTAACAACAAGAGTCCTGGGCCAGCTCATGCTCTGTCTCAACACGATGCTGGTGCCCTTGAACACGGACTCACTGAAGCCGATGCTGGCACACGCGCTGGCTGAGCCCATTTATCTCTGTGCGTGTTCTTTGCATCCAGCACCACTGGAGCTGTGTCGTGCTCTGGGACCCATCACTGATCCTTGCCCTGCTTTGCCCTGGGCCCATTGCACAAGGTCTGTGCCTAAAGCTTTGTGCAGCCTGTAGCCTCTGTGTGCAGAGGGTGAGGCTGCGGAGCCCATGGGCTGCTCCATGGGACAAGTGGGAATTCAGGTGCCGCCCCTCTTTGCTGAAGCAGTTTGTCTGTTTGCTGGATGAGGTTACAACAGGAGAGGTGATCTCTGGGCTGGGCAGTCTTAAAGCAGCTCATAAAAGCCTGGGGAAGGGGCGAGGGCACCTCCTGCCGAGGGTAATGGGCTGTTGTGAGTGTGATTTGGGGATTTATATGATGAAGCCACTGCTTTGCCTCAGATTAACTTGAACTGTGCCTGCAGAACTGAACTGAGCAGGGCTTTCTGCCTCGTTTTGCCCTCGAAATACTGATTCAAGAAGGCACAGTGCCTGTTTTACATGCTTTGGGGCAAACTCTGCTCTTCACAACTCCTCATTCCTACTCTTTCTTCTGGGGCAAACTGTCCATCACCCAGCGGGGCCCTTTCTCATGTTTATGGTTCACTTTCGTCCTCTTTTTTTCCCTCCCTCTATTTGTTTTCACAAATGAATGTATCAGTAGTTGCTAAATCACACCAGTTTATCAGTATCTGGAAGAGATGTCAGTAGTGTATTTGCTGCTGAGTGAGGGGAAGCTAACCAGCAGGGTAGCTCACGGGTGGAAGTGTTTCAGCCTTGCTGCCCAGTTAGCTCTTACCCCTCTCTAAAATAAAGCTGGCAATGAACAGCAGAGGCACCCAGTTTCTTTCTTTCCCCCCTTCCTTTCATTCAATGCATATTAGAATGAAATCCATAGATAACATTATATTATATATGCTTTTTAGTATGTATAGTACAAATTCAAAGAATAAGGCCAAAGCTATTGTCTTACTCTAACCACAGGTCATATTCCAAAGAATACGAATTCCAAGGAATTGAGAGTTGGAACTCGATGATCTTGAAGTCCTTTCCAACCCAAACGATTCTATGAGCCTATGAATATGCTGCATTTTCATCCCAGAGATGTAAATCCAATGACCAGCACAGAAGTAGGAGGTAGCAGGAAAAAGCCATACATGAGGTTGGGGTTTGCTGTTGTCGGGTTTGTTATTTCTCTTTTCCACCATGGCAATAGCATTTGCATTCCGTTTTTCTGCTATGAGCATTTGTACTTGTCACTATTTACCAAGCACATTAGCAATGAAAAATGGGAGTAAAATAGAAATATGATGTGGCCACGTTGCAATTAGCCCATTATATGTGTAATGATACAGCTTGAGGGGCTCCTGACGCAGAGCTAGCTTCAAAAACTCATTACAGCAACATTATAAACTGCACCATTGGCATCTGCTGCCTTTGCATCCAGCACTGTAAATGTAAATGCTGGGTTCTGAACCTGGTCTGGAAGGAAGAGCTGCACTGATGGGACACAGCAGAACCAGACACTCTCTGGTCACACGCAGGCACTGAGTTTATCCCGTGGCAGATACTCTTCGGGAGCATCGTCATGACAACTGAGTCGAGGAATTCCATTTCCTGCCCTTGTTACTGCTGTTGTTGGGTGAGAATTGAATCACAGCATTCAATTTGCTGTTTAATTCTTGCCTGTGCTGTGGATGTGCTTGGTTTCATGCCCTGCACTTGACACAGTCGCTGTAAACACGAATACCTGGCATCTTATTGTGTACACCCAGGTTTTCCCAAACAGTTTGGGAGGTGGGGTCTGTCCGATTTTGCTTTTGTTTGGTTGGTTTTGTTGGGATTTTTCTCCTCTCCTTCTGGATTTGGTGGTGCCACCAAGATGAAAAAGGGAACAACTGGAGCCTGGAGCTTTGGGAAGAGTCCTGGTCCAGCATCCCCTGCGAGACTTGCCCCAGAACTGTGTGTGTGTGCTCCCATAGCCAACAGCAGCCTCAGCAGCACGGCACTGATTTGTGGTTCAGCTGGAGCAGAGAGCCCGTGAAGGGGTTTTACAAACTGCTCAGGCATTTATGTGTTTATTGGCCACTTGCATTAATTTGGCTTAAAAACTCCAGTGCCTGTATTTTATGTTTATTGCATGCAAGAGGCAGAGATCTGAGGGGTGGAGCCACCATTCTGTAACATCAGTATCCCCCAGATGTGCCTGACTGATGCACCAGCTCAGCACCGTCCCACCCTCTCCCACAGCACTAGCTTTGGGAAGGTGAATAAGAGCGATCATCTCTGGTGGGGTTGTGATAAAGGAGGGTGCTGACAGCAGTGTGGATGCTGCAGGAGTGGGTCGCAGTGTGAAAGGGAGCAGGCATAGTACTTAACAGTACTGAAGCAAAGCAGTAAGGCAAAGGAATTAATGGCCAAGGAAGTGCCGCCTGTCTTCACTCAACCCATACAGCACGAGCCAAGGCAGCAGCCCGGGGAAGCCGCCTGCAGCATGGGTTGAAGCAGGACTAGGTGACAATGTTGTTTCTTCCCCGGGCAAGCCTGGGTTTCTTTGCCATTAGCGTGGTAGCTACAGCAACCAACTCACATCCCATTATCTTCTGGAGCAGCAGGGCCTGTGTATTGAAGTGACATATTTATTTGTGTTGGATCTGTACATTTAATTGGCTGCCTTTGCACAGAGGCCGCAGCCCTGACCTGTTTATGGCACCTCGATAAACAAGCTCTGGGCAGCAGCTCCCTGGGAAACCTGCCTTTCGCAGCACACAGCATTGGCAGGCTCGGCCCTGCAGGGCTGCTCTGGCCAAGAGCTCAGGCATTTGCCAGGCAGTGACTGTGGCCGTGCACTTGGAGCCCGAGAGGCACCGGCTAAGTCGGAAGAGCCGGCGCATGGCAGTCACCTCCTCCCGGCTGCATCCTCTGAACCCATGAGCGGCTGCAGGAAACGCATTGGTCCCGTAATCCTGACCCAGGCAGCAGCAGACCATGCAGGTCCCCTGTGGGGCTGTGCAGTTGGTGACAGCGAGGTGACCACTGACCGCTGTGGGGCAATGTGGTGCATCATCTGGGGATGGTGCTGTGTCCAGCATGGCTTGCAGATCGTATCAGACACAGCTGAGATGCTCTACACTGGGATTAACTTCGATGTGGGCTTGTTGGCGGCTTTAAACGTATATCTGTGTATCCTCTTCCTCTTCTTCATGCTATGTTACGTGGATGAGCAAAGAGCTAAATTCCAGGGTGACCATAACCTTGATGTCGTGCACATCAGCGATAACAAGTTTCAGTTCTCACGCCCAGTTTAAAGGTATTTCTCAACTTAATTACAATGAATTGCTTTCCCTAAAGATGAGCTATCTGCTAGAGGAAGGAAGAGGGAAGAGATGCTTGTGTGCTACCAGCCTTCGGGTTTCTGATAGAGGCTGTTTCCTGTCATGCGGCACCTGAGGTTTATTTATGGAAACAATACCGTTTTGAATCAAACTCTTAAATCTTGAAATCGTGCATAAAATCTCAATGAAATCTCCTTCAGCTCCCTGCAGGCAGAGGCAATGCTTGTTCTTGACAAAGCTGCCTCTTCTGCTCCACAGAGTTGGAGGAGCTTGTATCTGAAGTTCAAGCAGGTGATGGAAGCAGCAGGCGCTTCTGATGGTGGGTGGCGGGTCAATTTAATCGTCCTTTGTGGTGGTGGAGGGGCACAGCAGTAACTGGTCAGAAATGAGGTTAGCGGGTGGGAGAGCTTGCGGGTTTGTTGTCAGTGAGTCCCACATCGTCGATAGCTGCACCCAAGATCTACGTGAAGGAGGAGACAGGAAGACAAGGAGGGGAAAGCACATACCAGTCCCTGTGCAAAGCTCCACTGGCATCAAGAGTGGTTGAGAGAGAAGCAGTCATTTGATGACCGTTATGTGGCAGCAGCCTGGCAGGTCTGGAAGCCCCGGCTCCAAGCGCGCCTCATTTCCAAGACCCTGACGAGCAGATGCCACAATTTCCCATCAAAAGCAGGAAGCTGTCAGTGTCCTGTGGCACCTCCACGGCCAGCGCTCTGATAACCCTCCAGAACTGCTGCTCAGCAGCAGCCAGCACTGACACGTGTAGCGGATGCTTCAGAGCCGGGGCAGAGTGCACCTTTTCCATAGGGTGAGAGCTGCTGGTTTGCTCCTTCTATCCCAGGATTTGCTGTAGGGACACAAGCAATCCCAGAGGGGACAACCACAAAGCAAACTGGCCCCAGCATCATGTGGAGGATACGGAGCTTTCCCTGCTGCTCCATGATCACACATCTTTGCATTAAAACTCATGCTTTTGGCAGGAGGCGGCGTCCAAGCTGGTCACCAGATGTATTGAAGCTCTCAAGAATGTGCACTGGGCACTATTGCTCCAAGCTGCAGAGGGATCAGGAGCTTCTATATCTGGGGGTACTGACAGTGCTCTGCACTTAAACATAAAGCCTTGGAAAAGCAGCAAAAATGAGGCAGAAAAGGGGTTTCATGGCCTGGGAAAGATGATCGGATTACTTAAAAGATACGTAAAGCGTAAGCCCGGGACACAAAGCAGAGGTGCAGCAGACATCGGAACAGCAGCCTGTGAACATGGGTTTGTTGTCTGGTGACTGAGAGATGTTGTCCTGAGGGCACATTTGATCCACAGCCTTAAACCAAACAGCCTCATAGGAGCCACGGCATCCTTAGTTTTGGAGCAGGTTTGTCAGAACTGGTGTATACAGCAGATTAAGGGTAAATCCAAAGGAAAGGTGACAGCAGCACAGTGCATTAGCTCTTGCACTTGCTGGCATGTACTTCAAGGTGTGCTTCTTTCATCCCGCTGTAGAGGCTGTAAGTAACTGCAAGCCTCTTTCCAGGCTGTAACTCATCTTTGGCAACATCTTCCTGGGAACACTGGAATTAGTGCAGCTCCTTCATCCAGGAAACGCATCCATGCTCCCAGTTCAATACACGATGATGGTTTTCTCCTTTTCTCCTGCTGTCCGTATTTTTGCTTCTTTCCTACTCCAAGCAGTGAGCAATTAGAGCTGCATCACACTGGAGAAATGACAACAATGTAATGTTGCTATAGTTATATCTGCAAAAGTGTAATATCTTTGAAAGCTAACAAGCTGCTCTAAAGGAAATTAATTATCCCATTGGCACAGTCATTATTCGGAAACAAAAGCACTCACTTTTCTTTATTCACTTTCATTTTGACCATTTCTTTCATTTTGAGCACTGGCCACAGAGTCCAGCCCTTTTCTGTGTCTGGAACATAAATATTAATATGTTTAAAGCAGTCTTGGAACCTTTTACTGATATCTTGAGAACGTTAAGCAACTTCAAAATGAAGTCCAAGCGCATTGTGCAGATCTGCTTTGAGGACTATATATACATACAAGCTGGTTCAGCCTGTCAACTCTCATTCTCCTTGGTTAGCTTCTCATGAGATACTTTTACTTCTTCTTGGGGGACCGTGACTCCATTTATCATAATAACTGTTTATTGCCATCGTATTCTCTACCCAGGCTCATGCCATTGTATTCAATTACAGATTTCTGTTTTCTGAAGGGAATGGCACTGCTGTACATGGGTTTAACACAGGAGTACAAGCCCTGGAAGTCAGACTGCGGAGAGGCTTTGAATACAGCACATGACATCTATGGCTTAAATCCTGAACTAACTTCCACACCTGTGTGAGAGTACAAAGGAAGAAGCAGTGCCATGGCAGCGCTGGCCTCATGCAAGGAAAACCAGCACGTTGTGAGCACCCTGCATTGCAGACTGTGTGTTCTCACATGGCTGGGAGAGGGCTTCACAGCCTCAATCCAGCTTGTGCTCCTACAAGCCGAGTGCTTTGCAGGACTGACATACATCAACTTGAGGCTTCTGCCGTCTCAGTATCCAGTGGGAAGCCAGCCCCAAGCCCAGCAAACTCCGTGGCAACAGGCCTGTATGGTCCCAGTTTTTAACAGCGGTGTCATGTTTGTACTTGCTTGGGCAAGTCGGGAGTTATCTCTGCTTCAGCAGCAGCAACTCCTGGGCACCACGTTAGTGCTCTTCTGCATCCCAGGCCAGGACAACATTAAAGGATTAGGAAGCAGGGTAAGGTCTGTGCCGTCTGCCATGTATCCACTAGCTCTTAACTTCTTTGTCATTACATGACATTAGCATGAGGGGCTGGCTGGGTTTGTGTTGTGAGAGCAAACACCAAGGCCTTGAGCTCAGCACGGAGGAACCCACAGTCCTTCAACAGCCTTTCCCTGGCAGATAACAGCTCCCTAGGTGACCCTGTGAGTTATGGGCATCACTTGCACTGCTTGTGCTTTAATGGGCTGATGTTGGGATGCCATTATTTTTAGGAAGACACTTTCATTTTACAGACCACAAACTTCGGGGTGGGGGGGAGGTGTATGTGTGTGTGTGTGTGTGTTCTACAATGCACTAAGGAAAACCAAACAAGGCTTTGTCGCTACATAGGGAAGTTTCCAGCACTACAAGTGTGAAGACTCAGAGAAACCCCCTCTTATTAACCCCCAAACCCCAGTCTCATGTGTGTTTATAAGAGCTTTTGCAGTCAAGGTGAATGACAAGGATTGTTGCTGAATCCCACACAGATACAAATACTCAGTTATCCTTGGCTTTTCTATGAATCTAATCAAAGATATTGTTTATTAAAATCCTATTGTCTCTGCAGAGAAGAACAATTACGAGCCCCTTTGTAGTGATTTAGTACTTCCGACAGTTCAGTGTAAAGATTTATTGTGGCCAGCTGAGAGTGCAAACACGCAATGCCCAGGTCATTACTTTTAATTTACCTCTTGTTTAAAAGAAATGTATACACAAGGCTAAAACCTGAGTCCTTCTTTACAGCCCAGTGTGATCTCTGCTCAGACTGGGGAGCAAAACAAAGCATAAACCCTCACCTTTCCCTTCAAACAGAGGAAGGACACTAAGATTTAGCCTTGCATTTAAAGGCAGACTGCCTTGCTCCTGCTTTAGACTAGTGGGTTTTAGACTAGAATCTGGTCAAAAAATTGAATCAATCAGACTTAATGGTTTAAATTACCAGTTCAAATCATCCAGGTATATCTGTGATCCTCTCCGAGAATATCTGTCAGAGGGAAAAGATGGATCTGCTTCATAAACAGGGTCTTAACCCTGCAGTTCTGGTGCACACACTTGAGTTAGAGCGAAAGCCCTCTGTTCAGGGTCATATAAACTGAGCTAATTGAAAAGGAGAGGTACACTGTGTTCTGTTTTCAAAGTAATGAGTGCTTTTTTGTGACTCAGTTTTATTAAGGTTTCGGGGACTGCACCATAATAAATAAAGCACAAAGATAAATGAGTGACCACCATTAATAAATGCAATGATTCAGCTCTCTGAGCTTTTAAAATGCGTATCTAATCATATGTAACCTTTATTCACAGTGTTAGAACTCTTACATTACAACAGCTGTAAGTCAATTAGGAGAATGGCTTTCACAGTTTCAGGAAGGTGAAGGCAATCTGTGCTTTTCCAGACTACGCGCATTCAGGCTCACTTCTGATTTTCATGACTTACCCTTCTTTGAGTATGGAGAGCTTTGTCATTGATCATGAGTGTAAGAAATCTCAATAAAACTTACTTCATTTGCTGATATTCAATTTATTTTATTTTTTGCTGCTATTTATTTATTACTTTCTTCTAGAACTGACTGTTATTTGCCACCTTTCTCAATTAAACAGCCACGCAATTAAGCTCTGGTTTAGCAGGCCTGCTAAGGAACAACAGCCAAATATCAAAGATGATCCGCAAAGGAAAGCTGCTGCCTTCTCCCCTGTGAGGCAGATGGGAGATGACAGCACCATCACCCCAATACCACTATAATCCAGTGGGATTCCATTATAATCTAACGGGATTCCACTATCTGCCATGGCTACTTTTTCTGCAGCCTGCTCAATTACATCAGTTTGACACTCAACCCAAAATCTTCTCATCCTTACCTACCTCACAAGTCCTAGTTAGAACAGCTTCTTACTATGCACAGAGAGTTTTCTCTTTGGCATTTCTGTATTTCTGAACAGTGTTTCCATCTACTTTCTTTCTCACTTCCAAAGCCACAGAATTCATATTTTTGAGGAAAAAAACCCAAACAAACAAAAATCACCCAAACCACATAATGGAGCAGTGCAAGCGTGGTCATACATTCTGCTAAGGTTCTAAAGCAGGACAGTATTCATCAGCAGTATCCATCCAATCCCACCCCTGCAGCAGAGCACAGACCACTCCTGAAGATGTCTCTTAACTTTGAGTACAAAGTTCCCTCTCTTCACTCTCATTTAATTTGCACGTAACTCTTAAGGTGAGATACTTCTAGTTCAGATTTCATGTGTATGCCTATTGGATTTAAAGCAGTGCTTCCCCATCTCATTTTCAGCAGCAGGCTGTATAGGACTGGCTTCTGCTTTACTCGTTTCCCGTTGCTAACCCTTGGTCCAGGCTGACTGCGAAAGCAGGAGAAATGAAAGCAATAACCCCAAAGCCCACGTTTTCTCTGCCTTCCTGCTGCTCCTTTTTCATTTAACAGCTCACAGGTTTCTCTCAGCACATCCCCATTAATTTACCCCAGACTTTCTGCTGCAAGAGAGGCTTTATCTTTGTGTCAGAAAAACAAAAAGACAGCTCAGAGTTCTTGTGATGACCCCTGACACCACTGTAGGATGGACTTCCTGGGGGATTTAATAATAATGAAGAAATGCATATCCAAATGTAATAAATAATACACTTGCTCTCCTGAGGTTCATCACCCCAAGGAGAAGGCTGGAGCCACATCGTGCCTGAGCTGTTGCAGGTATCTATCTGGCGAGTGATGCTCTTGTCTAAGAGGCTGTATCTCTCTCCCTTCATCATCCTCAAGGCTGGAATTCTACATGGCCTTTCAAGTGAAAGGGAAAAAAAGCTGTTGTTTTGATTATGTTTTATCCTTTGTCCTGCTTTGAAAGTGGCTTGCATGGCTGATCTATGGGCGCTTTCTCCTGTAATCCTGCTGTGACCTTTCCACCATCCTTCCAGAAGTAACTCTGACGAAAAAAGACCAAAACAAAGCCAAGGAAAAAGGTTACAAACAGATATTTTCCTGCTTCTACCTTCGGAGAGCTGTTTTTTAACCCACCAAAGCACACGTCTGCTTTACAGGCTTCAAATCCATCTGCAGGATCAGAGCAAACTGGTCAAAGCAACTGGCAGCAGACTGCTTTGGACAGAGCATTCGGGAGGTATAGTCTCAACATTACTGAGCACTGAGGTTTTTACCTGCAGAGAAGGTCACACTTAAATTTCTATTTGGAGTTAATACTTCCCTGGAGCAGTGACAGTTATCTGTTGGGACAGGGATTGAGGGGAGAATATGAATATGAACAGGGAAAATGAAAACAAAAGGTGAAACCACCCTGAAAATGAAGTGGAAGGTCTGGCCAAGTATGAATGCATTAAAATCTTCAGTACAGATGAAATTGGAACACAAGCTTACAGGAGATTTAAGGATGCTTTCCAGGAGTTATTGCACTGTATGCTGGTTTTTTATTTACCAGATCTGGAAACTTTGAAATAGCTTGGAAAAAGAAAGCTTTGGAATGGTATTTCGTTCTCCTGGAAAAAAGAAAAAGCCATATAATAAAAGCTTCATAAGATCACCGGCTTTTACAACACTTTTTTCTCACAGATTGTATTTTCTTCTGTCATATAAAAGCATTCCAGTTCTGAGCTCTGAAACCTTGGGGGTTTTTTTGTCTCTGCCAGAATCTCAGGGCCTGTTTCTGCCTAAACCAAGATGAAGGACTTGGCTGCATTTTTGAGGACTCTGCCATGTTCTGGCAACTGGGAAGGAGCATCCCCCCCCAGTGAGCCCATTACATGTGTCCCAACAGAGGCCACTGTCACACAAAAATCAGCCCAGCCACCATCCCCTCCATTGACAAAGGCATTGTCACAAAACCCACAGAGCCATGAAGTACAAGAGGCCTTGTGTGTGGTATTTAACATGTTTTTAATTTCTTCAGCTAATGCCATCTTGTTTAGAGCAGCACAGTGGCTGCAGCACAGTGACCCCAAAGTCACTGACAGCGCTGCTGCTGCCTAACTACAGCAGGCTATTGTATAACTAACTATACAATTATAACTATTAGATTTATATACATTATATAACTAACTATATAGCTATTACAGCTATTATATATATTTTATACATATAAACCCCAATATTACATATATAACTATACATATAGCTATTATAACTATTATATTTATATAACTATTATCTAACTATATAATTATTGCAGGCTATGGGGGTGGTAATTTCTATTTTTCCCTCCTCTCCAGATTTCAAGACCATTCTGGAGGTCATTGCAATGATGGTGATGTTGGTCAGCAAAAACCTGACCTCTATTAACGTGCTTTCTGCATATTCACTGTACCAAATCTGTTATGCTCCTCTTATCCAGACTACAAGCTCTTGTGATGACAGAGTCACTGGTATATATAATTTGGCTCCTAAATGTTTTCTTTGTGCTTTGAAAAAAAGACCATCTTTGAGCAGTTTTAAATGTCATTCCTTGCAGTACACCAAGCCAGC
Source organism: Psilopsiagon aurifrons (assembly GCA_025447955.1). NCBI lineage: Eukaryota > Metazoa > Chordata > Aves > Psittaciformes > Psittacidae > Psilopsiagon > Psilopsiagon aurifrons. The sequence continues at coordinate 27,993 of JAOEHY010013483.1, read as the reverse complement.
AATAAACAATAAAATTATTCACCTTGAAGAAACCATCTGCTGTCCTTAAGGACATGACCAGGGTTTTTGTTGCTTTGAATGGTCCTCTGGGATGCTGTCTTATTGAAACACTGTTTCCCATCGTCTGCTTGCCAGAATCATTTTGCCTCAGAAACAAAAATGATGATGGGTAAATTAAGCAGAAATTTAATTCTCTATTAGTTTCTATATTTCATTTATTTTGCAAATGTCTTATAGAATGCTTGGCATTTGGAATTATTCTTTGAAGGCTGCATCAGAATGGTTTTGCCACTGGATATCTGATGCTCCGGGTGCAGCAGTCTGACCCATGCCTAATGATCACTCTCTGCCATCTCAGCTCTGCATGCAACTGCTCAGCGCCAAGAGAGCTGACCCGCAGGATGTGTCTGCAGAGAAGCTCGTGACGCTGAACCGCAGTAAAGCAAGGTTACAGTTAACCCAGGGACATCCGTCTCCATTCTTCTCCCATTTTTCCCACCTACTCAATCACGGAGGGAAAGGACGTTGCCATTTTCAGGGAAAGTTGAAGTCCCTTCCTCCTCTCCCTGTGCCTGCAATATGTACGTGCTGCCCGCCTGTCTCTGATCTACTCCTTTGTAACAATGGCGTGGCTGACAATCACAGAATATCCCTGTGCATGGGGATGGCTGAAAGAGGAATTGGCTCTTGCTCCCTAGGACAGCAGAGCTTCAATCCTTAGAGAAGGGCAGGCAGAGCTGTTCCCACTTCCCTCTGCTGCACGCAGGTAATTACTGTCCTCTTTCCTGGCTGCCCCCACTCTCCTCATACCCTTTCTCATTTCTTTTACTGAGTTTAAAGCAAAAAGCCCAGCAATGCTCCAAAAACTCCATCTCAGCTCCAGAGGAAGAACTCACAGAAAGGCAGAAATCACAGACAATGCTGCAGTAATGCCGATCTCAACACCAGCTCTCACTGTCCAGGACATCAGTTTATAGGTGATGAAAGCCACTTCCATCTATCCCCCCAAGCCTTGGCTGCACCAGAAAACCCTCCTAGCACAATCCTTGGCACAGGCAGGCTCCAAACATGGAGGTACCGTTGGGCTGAGGGATAACTGAATAAGAGGTCAAATAAGAGGCTCTTTTATTGAAAGAACAAAGGTTGAGAGCTGTGTTTGGAATAGGCTGAGAAAAGTAATGGATTTTAAAAATAAAGCTCCATTGTTCTAAACGCTGTACTGTTTGGGATGTGTTAGTTTCCTCCTAATAAGAGCCTTCAAGAGCAGATCACTGATGTAATAGTCTGTGCCTTGCAGGGTTCAACCTTACTTTCAAGGTTGTGAGGTTTATTTCTGAAAGCTAAATTTACTATAAAAGCTTTCCAAACCCTATCTAATGTAATGAAAAAACAATCAAACTTCAAGAAATAGCCATGGCATCAGAGGCAACCCACCATTATTAATAGAGCTAAACCCAAAGGTTAAGGTCTGTCAGCCTTAAAAAATAAAATTAATTCTTTTTTAGCTCTACAGCCTTCAATTGCTTTCACCAATTGAAAACGTATAGAAATATAAAGAAAAATATCAAGATAAACCAAAGCTCCTTTCAAAATGAAATGAAATAAAAGCACAATAAAAGCAGCTGAAGATTCTAGTGACATCAGTTTTGCTTCTGTGATTTCTGATGTCAGAGCAACCTTTGATGGGATTATTTCTCCATGCCTCACAATCCATTCATTATTGTACCCATATTATAGATTTCATGTTACAGTCAACAATAAAAAATACCCTTGGCAACCTCCATTACATCCTGCAGTTAATTTGTGTTCTTGCAAAGTGCTTATATTTACTATGAGTGATAATCATACATATGCATGAGACCTTAAGTGAGGCAGAATGCACTTAGGAACTAATACAGTGGGAGGCTTGCCTAGAAAAGATGTCAGAATCAGTTCACTTTTGTTATATATGAGTAATTTAATTTCCTCTACAGTGTTATTAGGGCAAGAATGAAGTAACATTCTTTGGCATAATTGAAGCAAATCCTGGCAAGACAAGAGGATAACAAAGCCTTCCCATCTTGTCACGTCAAATTCTTACCTACTATTCAGAGCACATGGATGCATTCTTTTTGTCGAATAAATCATCCAGTTGAGTTTATTAACTTGTTATGTCCCATGACCTTCAGCGTATTTACTGTTGGATCTTTAAACTTCTGTCTTTCTTCAATTTACTCCATCACAACTGACTTTGTTTCTGTGTCAGACCACAAATACCAGTGCCATTCCATCCTTCTTCAGGTCTCAATTTTCATCAGTGGATCCTCTCATTAAACCCTGAAACACTCTCTCCATTTCGGATGCTCCCTGACCGATTATAAACCAAACAGCCAAGGAGTCCTGGGAGTGGGAGAGAGATGTGGGAGGCTGGCTCTTTCCATTCCTCACAAGCCCTGATGTATAGAAAGTGATGCTCAAAGGCATCATGGGTTGCAGCCCCAGGCTGAGTGACTGCATGCTCCCAGGATTTCAAACTAGGAAGAAATGAGGGAAAGAACAGCACCAAGGAAAAGGATAGATTCTTCATCTCCTGATGCCTTTCCTTAGCCATTTTTTACTGGGACATGGGGGTGTAGAAGAGGTAGGGAAACGTTTCTCTCTTGTTCCCATGCAAGGAATATGGCTGTTCTCTATCTGGAGATGGATGTACTTGTCCAGATACACAATCTGATACAAGACCTGCCTCTGATACTTGATACTTGCCAAACTCTAAGAATACACTGCATTTTGTGATCTAGCATGGCTTAAACCACAACAAAAAGGCACATCTAACTCTTGCTACCCCTGCTCCAGACTCAGCTGTGCTCTTCTGTTACTGCTATCCCTCTCACCTCACCTGTAAAATAGGAATAAATGCTATTGCACCCTGTAAAGCATTTGAGAGCACCATAGGAAAGGTACTGTGCATGTGGCTGTATTTTTAGGTCTATTCATACAAAAAAAGTAAAATGACAACACATAAGCAATTTGCAACAACTCATTTTAGCACTGTTCAGCCTGGGAAGGTCATCATGCAGAGCTGCTCCAGAGAAAGAAAGCTTCAATGCTTTGAGCAGAGCGTGCCTGAAGGAAAAATATTCCCTACATCAGGCTCAGGGAAGCCTCAGCTTACAAGTGTGCTTATCTTGGCTGTGCACAAGTTAGTCTTTCTTCACATGGTATTTAAACACTCTTCAACCTGTGAATTCCTGACTATGCAAGATAAAACCAAGTAATAGCAGGATGAACCTCAGCTCCCTAAAGCTCCCAAACAGGAATGGAATGAGAAGAAGCAAAATGGAAATATTTTTGCAGCTGCATTAGGTGGAGCCACCGGTTTCTTGCAGATGCTGTATGTCTCATTTACTGTACTCTTTTATTCTTGGCTAGTTTTTAATTGTTCTCTTCAAACGTTACTCCTACATACCTGAATTGTATGGCTGTTTGAGAAAGGCGGTAAATAACCGTCATTTCTAGAAGAAAGTATTAAATGAAAAGTAAAAATGAGTACCAGCAAGTGAAATGTGTTTTGTTTAAACTTCTTACAGTAATAAATCGATGTCCTCCATATCCAAGGAAGGGTAAATAATGAAAATGAGAAGTAGCCTGTTACCCACTCTTGGACTTACAGGATGTTCTACCTTTAGGTATTAGACACCACCCAGATGTTCAGGATCATTCAATCCTTCAGCCTTTCTGCAGAGACAGTCTTCTGGCCCCCCTCTGCCCAGCAGAGCGATAGGTACCATTTACCTATGGGATACTGAACTGAGCCAGGGAGCCCATTCCACATTTACCAAAGGACAGTCACGGGATGCTTGGAGCCTGGGTCCATCAATAACATCTCAGTTTGAAACATACTACTTGGCAAGCTGGGAAGGAAAAAAGAAGACAAATCCTACCCACTCTGCTGTGCTCTCTATCAGTGCCAAAACTGCTGTGTCCTTACTGTGCTCCACACATCCAAACGCAAACACAGCTCCAGGAAAATTAAGGGCATATGTTTACAGCACAGCCAGATCTCCATGGACTTGATCAAGATGGGAAAACACCTCACTGTGCTTTTATTGCTTGTGTGTAAGTTGATGCAGTGATTCAGGGAATTTTAAAGCTAGAAGAAAATGTAATCATCTGATCTGACTTCCTGAATCACACCGTATCACCCACAGATATTGGGTGCTGTCTGATGCTGGAGGAAAGCAGCAAAGGCATAATCTGTGATTCTACCCTGTTGTAGACTGGTGAAACTGAAAGGGGAACTCTTGAACTCCTTCTCTGCCAGGTAAGGGATAGAAAATTGCTTTGTGGCTGGTGCAGGCAAAGCTGCATTAAGCTAAGGTGTTTATGAAATTATTGTTATATTCATTGCAAGGGCTGCCATGACAACAGATGAATGCTGCAGGTAATTTAATTACATTTCTGTCAGCCCTGTGCCTTTCAGGAGACAATGCAGAAGCCAACAGCATTTTCTTTTAATCTTGCAGGTGGCACAGAAAATGTCAAATTCCCCTCCAGAGGGCCTAACGAGAGCGTTTCACTTGAGTCATGAAACATTATTTAAGTACCTTGAAGGATCACTCATGGTTTTTTCCCCAGCATCTCCAATTCATTCCCTCTATTGTTTCAGGGATCGTGCTGCACAGTGGCACTTTCCATCCATCGCTCTTGGTTCTCACAGGCTGTATAACACAACTATAGACTGAATCCTGACAAAAACTATCTGCACCCCCTGCCACCCCATAAGGAAAGGAGGTAAGAAGTCTGGGAAGCTTGGAGTTGTTCATCCAGCAGGTGAGAGCACGGAGTAAGCTGCAATGTCCCCCTCTGGCACTTGTCTGCCTCATTCCAAATGTGGTTTGGAAATCAGTGCTCCCTTGACTGTATTCACAGGAATGAGTGTTGAGGAATGGAAGTGAGGATAGTCTCCTTTTCCCTGTCATAATGAACTGTGCAGCAGGGAGAGGAAAACAACTACTTTAAGGACAAAGTATTGACTGATATAACAGAGAAGTTAATAGGTATTGACTCCCACTTGCTCTAAGTAGGTCACACAGTGTGAGAACATGTTGCACATTGTTCTCTGAGGTGCGGGGATGGGCAATTCTTGCCACAATAAACAAAACTGAACGTTGTTATGTATGTGCCATTCCCTCACACTGAGGAATAGGATTTTCTTATGCAAAAGTCCTAATTTCTGTGCAGATGATAAAAGCCTGCACTGATGGACAGTACTGACCTCAGTGTGGGAGCTCAGCATGACTTGAGAAGTGATTTGCGCCTTACCAAGGCTGAACCCAAGATCATTCAAATGATCTTATAATTTACATTAATTAAAGCAGAAACACAGCAATTTTCTATTGTTTATCTGAGGAAACTGAGGAGTAATCTTTCCATACCAGGGTACAGACACAGTTGCCATGTAATTAAGTCATAGTTCCATAAGCAACGAACAAACGCGCAACAAGATTCGGCTAATTCATTAACGTGATAAGGAATACCCAGGCATTTAGCTGGCACTGAGGAAATTAGGCACACCAAATTAGATGTCAATGAACACATTTACTACCATGTCAGTTATTATTCTGAGTATAAATTGAATTAATCATTTCTACAGAGCTTTAACATAAACTCATACTAGGAATTAAGGAAAAAAATACTGTTCTTCTATAATGTTTGGTCTTCTGTGTGGTTTAGGACATCAATGAAGAAGATACCTTCTTCTTAATGCCTCCCTAGACTGAAGAGAGCAAGGTGTAATAACAGCAAGACACAAGTTAAGGTCAATATGAAGATAGTTGACAAAGCACTGAAGGGAAGTCTGAGGAGACTTGGATGCTTTTTCCCATCTCCTGAATAACCCTGTGCCTTGATTTCTCCTTCGGTACATGCAGGTTATGATCCTTGTGTTGTAAGGAGCTTTGAAATATCTCTGATGAAAAGCTCTACAAAATAACAAGTTATTACTCATGCACTTCTGTCAGGTTTGGGGAAGTCCCATGCAGCCAGCAAGGGGGCTTTGTAGCACAGACTTCAGACAAGCTGCAAAAGAAACATCTCCAGATATTCTGCCTGAAAGAAAGAAGCAATTTCCGATCACTAGATGAAGACCAAACTGCAGAAAATACTTAAATGCATGAGCACCTAGAACATCCAGTCAACACGAGGGATACTGCTCATATACTCAAATTCACACTGGATTCTTCTCAAAGGAGTAACAAAATACAGGGTGACCTAATGAATAGACAAATAAATTTATGAATTCAATAAAAGAGACACATCTGACAAAATTCGTAAGGCGAGAAGAAAAGCATTAAGAACAAAGAATTATTGCACCGCTTATACAGACACCATCCCCATTGCTCCAAGAGGGAATAAAAACTGGGATGGTGGAGTTCTCTGCTCAGGAGACAAAGGAACGATGCCATTTTCTAAAAGCCAGCATTAACCAAAGATAAATTAACTTGTATACAAAAATACAGACAAATGCATGCATATATCCAGAAGGGTAAAGAGAAGACAGGTAGGTAATAAAGCTGTGAGAATAAGACAAGTTTTGGATGAAGGCACTGCGAGTTATGCATGTCCACCACATTGTCCCTCTATTCTGAATACTTTAGAAATAAATCAGGGTTGAATGGCACTATTTCTCCTATCTTTCCACCAACAAAGCCAAGTTCCCTTGGCAAGATAAGAAAAGATTCAGAGGGATAACAAAAAAAAAAGCACCTTTTAGGAACCACTAAAATTGACCTAAGATAGCTTTATTTTATGTTTGCAATTTAAGATTTTAACAACCTTGGACTTTGGGAAGCTGCAGCCAGTTCTCTATATCTCACTGAAAGGCTTGGCTTTGTTCTCAATGGTATTCAATTCCCAGTCTAATCCTCTGATGAAATAAAGTGGTTTTGCTCTATTGTCAGCAGACCTACGATTGGCATAAGCTTTTCCCATTGTGATAGATAGCGAGGTTGATTGTACTTCTGACTTCAACGTCTTTAAATCTCCATTCTCCACTAGTTACTTTGCCTGCCTGGGTCAGCCTTTGAGCTATCAGCCTTCTCCCTGTGGAAACACAAAATTCTGCCGTTTGCAGCCATGAACAGGCTGAAAGTCCTTGTATGTCACCCATGACTACATCAGGGTCTGACCAACCTCTTGCAATGTCTCCCCCGTGTCAAGAAGCAGAAGCAGCGGTTACCAGGAAACCATATATCAGATACTGGAGTAGAGCAACTCAGAGATTGCTGTTCAGGGCTGTGGGAAGTCTCACCTGATCTGGATGTCCATGCTGCATGTCTTTCTGTATGACTCCATCTTGCCACAAAAGCTTTCTGGCCCCTGACCCCCCATGCTCTCTCAGAGCTTTTTTCCCCTCTTCAATATTGTTTAAGATCCCTGCAGCAGTGGATGTGGCAAAATGGGACTTGTAAATGATTTTAGAAAGGCTACAGGTGCTTCAAGCTAACAGATCTTCCCATTATCTTGCAAGGATGCACCCAAAAGCTGCCCAGAGGATTTCCACATTACCTTCTTCTCAGTATACTTAAGGCAGAACTTCCTGGAAATTCTAGTAGTGGCTCTTATTGTCCTTTGCCTCCATCCCAAGGCAATGAGAAGATCCCTCTAAAAGATGTACTTCAGTGTTGGTAAATCAGTTTCGGCGCTTGTTTCAGTCCTTCACAATTACACACAAGCAATCTAAACCCCTAGCTTTTTCCATACGCATTTGTTCCCAAGCTTTGTATGCTCCATTTGTATCTGCATGCCTCCTGTGAGACCAGGACCCATTTCAGGCAAGCTTCTTAAAAATGCAGAAATCGTCTTTTAGCATCCAACCACCACCTGCCCCTCTGTGAGCCCTATGGAGGCCCAGCCTCTCCCTCTGCCGACTGTCAGTCCTTACATGATCGTTCAGTGTGCTTTTGTTCATCCTTCAGAGCTGCTTGTCTGACACCAGTTTCTTTCAAGATCTGTCTTTTTCTCTGATGAAAAGGAAACATTTTGGTATGTGTACCAGCCTCGCTGTTTGGACAGTTTAATGAAAACATCAATAAGGCACAGACTGGAGAGGGAGGTTTGCAGTCATTAGAATCTCTTATTAGCATTTTGCACACCACCACAAGCTTTTGTACCTGAGCAATTAATACAGCAATAAATACCACAATGAGCTGCAGAAACCTCATTGAGGCTGGGAAGTGTAAACACTGTGTTCCACTTAAAATAATTGTCAGAAGCATTTAAGAAGCTTCACAGAAAGGAATAGCTGAAGCTTCTGCTTCAGACTCAGAAGTTCACCCCCAGTCAGGATAAACATTCCACCATCTTAAATAGAAATCATCCGAGGGAGTGAGAACAAATGCTCTCTCAATCACCCCTCCAGATCCATATGCTACCAGCCCACCTAAATGTTAATATCAGGTTTCGAGAAGGATAAACATGGGCAATTCAGCCAGCATGCATGACACAGAGCATCAACTGGTTTTATTCTAGCTGCATAAAGGAGGGCAACCGATACCTGATCTGCTGGTAACAGTTATCTCATGAAGAATTCTTGAGCACAGTTGAATGATAGGCTGAGTTTCTATAAGAAAAGTATTTACCTTTGTATCTTTGATTTGACATTACAGACCCTAGTTCTCAGTTAATTGTAAGACCATGGCTAAAGGTAAACACTCCCAAGGTAAGACCATGGGAATGGCCTGTATGACAGAGACAGGTCCTGGCTCTGTGGGATTTATGCAACATGGGGTTATATTCCTTGCTCTCTCTTTAGCCCTTTGCCCTTGGATACAATTCTTCACTCATCCATTTAAAACATCTCACAAAGTTGAGTTTCCCCAAGGAAATCACAGACAGCAGGAGTCTTCTCCCACAATTTGCTTGTACATGCTAGTTACCAGCAACTTTGCTAATAACCCATTGCTCATGCAAATGAATTCAGCTTAGAGAAACAAGTCTTGATGATTATAAAATGCTGCAATCACAGTATTGCTTCCGGCCAGCTGAGAGTAAATTCATCAAGCATTTGATATTTAAAGCTGTTGTGTGATAAATGCTTGCCTTCAGTTATGACTGTACACCAAGACAGAGAGAAAATGGAATACAGAAAAATGACTGCATGATGGGAATCCCAACAGAAACCACCAGAGACAAAGGCAGAGATATGAAATCTCTTTCATAATCAGCTGAATGTAGCTGATATGCAGCAACTTGTCCTCCTTTAACGAGGATCTATGAGAACAAAAGCAACAACAAATATCAGTTTCACTCAGACAGAAGCACTGAGCGGTGTTCTTACTGTATCTGATAAAAGTCTTATTATGCCAAGGTCAAGCACAGATGTACAATAAGTAGTAGGTGTCTCTTGCGCCTGGCAGTACACACAGAGCCAACTGTTATGATTATAGATGCTAGCTCTATGTGTGCAGAGCATATAAAGGGAAGGATAAACTCCTCTGAGGTTTTGATAACAACCGTGTTGCTGCTGTGCACCTTTGCTCTGTGTATGACATTACGGTAAAAACAAAAGGAAAATTAACTCAGCAATAAATACCCATGATAACTCTGCACTAATTGTTCTTATGGTTTTATGTGGAGTCAACCTTTAGGGCAATGATGTTCAAGACAGAGGAAATAATTCCATTGGTAATCAGAGTAATGGCATTAAATCACAACAAACTCTTCGACTAATGAATGTGGAGAGAGTAGTTAGAGTTAGTTGTAACTTTTCATTCAACTGGAGATCTGCAAACATCAGCAACAAACTGATGGGTCCTGAGACCATGGCACATCTCTTGCTCGCTCCAGGACTATTTGATGGAGTGGGGATTTCAAACACCCCAAAGAGATGGTCAGAGTGAAGATATGGGGCAGGCTGTAGCAGCTTTTTCCCCTAGTTGACCTCAGGACTCATTCTGTCCTTGCAGCAGTCTCAGGATATCTTACTGGCATGATGCTGATAGCAGCAGCACTGACCTGTGGCTGATTTGCTCTTCAAGAGTCTAAGAGAGGAGACAGTAAGCATGTCCTTTTGCAATGTGTGGATGCACAGCATCCTGTAACAGAGCCCCTGCGTATGGCTTTGTGAGTACTACCTGCAGCAGTTGTAGACAGAGAAGAAAATGGTAGTCTGGACTGGGCTGGCATGTGAGATAGACCTGATCCCACCCAGTGGAAAAAGAAGATCTAGGGATGAGATGAGGCAAAAAAATCCTTGGACATCAATCTCTTGGTAACCTGTGTTTAGCAGACAGACCTCTATTGTCATTTATCCTAGGATAACATCTTAGAAAAAGGAGTATATTCCCATCTACTACTCTATAAGGGAATGATAAAGCAGCTATCTATCTTTTTTTCATTAGAATTAAATAATTGAATCTGTCCGGATTCATGTACTTTCCTCCCAGGAGATATCCAGGAGAATTAAGTTTCAATTGACGTTCCAGACCTTGGTTATCATAGGAAGCTTTTCAAAAATTGGGACATTTGGCAATTTGAAATTCAAAATAGGTTTCAGTCAATATGTTTACTATTGCTAGACAGGCATTTTTTGTCCCCTGGGTGTTTAATGCCTCAATAAGTAATTGGTCCTTTCATCTTTTATATGCACAGAGTGAAGAGTTTATGGCTCATACACTGAATTGTCAATACAAAGGATCTTTGCACCAGTCTTAAGTAACCCAGCTCCCAGCTCCATTAAATCTCATTAAAAATCCCTCCTCCCTCCACACGCCCACAACTCGCCCCTGAAGATTCTCTTCTCCTCCCCTGATTTTCAACGCCATACTTCAAAGGTAGCTCTGCTTTACTCATCAAGCCTAGATACAGAGACAGGGAGATGAACACAAAGAGTAAGAAGAGCTCCTCAACAAACTGAAAACCCCAAGGATTTCCAGGAAAACTGTCCTTGTACCTTTACCCATTAGGTCTGTAACTCAAAATAGGCAATGCACTTATACCCAGAGATTCAGATCTTTAGACATAGGAATGCAACATCAGTTTTACGTACGTGTTTTTCGGATGAAGATATCTCCTGAAGCTACAAATATTTTCAAACAACTGAAACATTGTGTTTCAGTCAGGAAAAAAATCTGACATTGAAATGGGACAACTTTTCATTGTATTTAATTAAACTTGGCTCACAAGCTTCGCATATGCAATAATGAACAATAATTAATAGTCCATTTTTCATTACTTTTCAAGGGATGCCTTAATGCTCTACAACACATTGCATATGTTTAGGATTTTTTACCCAGCAGTGCAATAGCCGTCTCTCATGATGTCTTGCAGCAAATCTTCAGCAGTGTAAAGAACCCCCCCACTCACCTAAGACTACACAAAGTGCAAATGAAACAGCCCCCAGCTAGGGATTAGTAAAGAGGGTATATTGATTTATATCACAATCTGGCAAACTGCTTGCAGAAACAGATTTGTGTTGTGTGAATGGCGAAGTAACTTGGCATTACTTTCCCTTATCAGAAAGGCAGCATATCTTCTTGGCAAGAAAGATCAAATGTGTCTGTAAGTACCAACTATCTTATCCCTTAGTCTGTAAAGTCAGTCAAAATCACAGCCCAAGCCAATGAGGATGAAAAAGCTCTCTCTCCTGTCAATCATGTTTTCGGTCCGTATTTACTCCTCCCTGAGAGGAATAGCTAGAATACAAAACAACTTCCAATGAAACAATCCTTGTATCAGCAAAAATATTAAGATACTTAGAAACTTTGCTAAATATTTTGTTTATCCATTGGAAAATGCATGTTTACATTGTGGAGAGATCCCATATCTGGGATCTCTCTACTAAGCTTCACATTTTGGGGAGAGGGGAGCTTAGTCCCAAAATACATGCTGTTAGTTTTTGATTCAAGTGATGATGGCCATAGTACTCTCCATCCTCTCCAGGCTGAGCAAGCAACTGCCATGTTATTTCTTTTTTTTCACCACCATCTATACACTGAAGATCCATAGGGAAATGGTGCCTCGTCTGTCCCGTAACACTGGAGGTGAAGGAGAATTTGCTGGGAGTGTTATGCAGCAGGGTAGATACAATATTAGAAGTCAAAAGCATACCCTAGTTAAGGAAAGATCTATCCCTAATCAGAATGGCTCTTGCATAACTTGCAGTCGCCCTTTAACACAAGCACACAGGGATAAAGTGACCCCACTCCCAGGCTGTGTCAGCTGTAATGTCCTGCTTTCTGAGGAGTCACACCCCGCTTATCTGCATTGGTGCCCCCATGGGCACAGCCAGCAGCTCACACCAGTGCATAAGGCACAAGATTGTCACACAGCAGAGGCTTCTAACAGCAAGTTAACACTGGTCTGTCCAAAGGACATTGTGTGCAAGTATAAGCTACGAACAACTGCAAAAGAAGAGTCTTATACCTCTCTCCTGCAGGAGCTGAAGATGTATCCCATATATAAAGAAAGAAGAAAAACTATCATGATATCACTCTGAGAGCCAGGAAGACAGCACAGAGCCAGTTGTATGTTTTGACAACCTTCAAGGACCCTGCAGGATTCACTGCTGTCAGGACTGAACTTGGCCATTCACAAAAGGGCAGTGGTAAATCCAAGCCTTTGCAGATCGGACTAGAGGCGTATCTTAAAGTATGTGCTCTCTCTGCGATCTCATGCATTGCAAAGATCAAATATTTCTGCTCTGTAAAAGCCAGTTGCAGGGCAGACATACAGATACGCCCCTCACAAGATTAAACAGAATGAGGAGAAAGGGTAAACACAGCTGAAGACGAGTTGCTGCCTTGAGACATGAGAAGAAAACACACAGAGAAGATGCTGGGGTTCTGCCTGGAGCTGGTCACGAAGAGCCCATTCGCCTTAGAATTTTGATGGCATCCTAGTAACATCTGCTGTTACCGAAATTCAGCATCAACTTCCTGTGGCTCAGCATGAGAAATGTCTTCTCCTAGGATAAGAGGAAAAAGTAATTAATAGATAAGGGTCTTTCCAGTGGAGGCTGGTCTGCTTTCTGATCCACAAAGCACTGCAGATTAAAAACTGGAACTAAACAATTCATAGAAAACTGAGATGGCTGGAGAAGTGGGGGCTTTTTTTCCTTCACAGATTAGGGAGACTGTTACCCTCATCTGCAATCAGGACTGCAAAATCCCCCAGTCCAGCGTGCCTGCTAATCACTCCCCTTGCTTCATTAAGAGGAGGGCAAAATGAAATTTCCTGCCCTGATTAGAGGCATGGAGAAGGCAGTCACTGTCATTTGCATTCAATCAGATGTTTGTTCCCCCTGATAGAAGAGCATCAAACAAGGGCTATGCCATCTTGCTAATTAAACCCACCCTTCTTCTCTAAAATTGATGAATAACGACTGAATTTGACTCATAATCCCTTTGTCTTCTATTATTTACTCTTTTTTAACAGTGATTTATGGCAAGGTAGTGCTTTCATTATTCTTGTTAATTACCTCTGTTCTCTATTCCAGCTTGTAAAATGTAATAGCCTGAAACATAAATCTAGTCTTGCCACCTATGCTCACACATCATTAATACTATTCTGGCCATTCTCATAAAATCTTTATAAAACATAATTATACATTTGCCATTAAGAGCTATGTTATATCAAAGATCCACTAAGCCTTTTCTGAGGACTAAGCTAATCCCCATATTAAGCCTTCCTGTTTGTGTTAATGTGTTTGTGTTTCCCTAAGGAAAAAACCCACCATTAATTGGTCAGTGAATACTGTAGAGCCATCCAGCACACCTCCAGCATGCGAGCCCTGCTAAGTGGCTGCCACCCCTTTTGTGACAGTGATGCAGAGAACTATAACGAACTCTCCATCACTTCCCACCCCTGGAAACAATAATTTCACTGACCTGAACAACAATCAGTAGGCAAGAGTGCAGCAAACAAATGCAGCAGCTACTCACTTGAGTGATTATCAAGTTTCTTTCTGCGTGTAGATAATCCCCAAACAAATTATTTTCATCCTCTTTGCCCCTGATACTTCCAACCAAAAGAACTGTGTATCCCAGAGAACAGACGTCTTCCAGTGGCCTTTTTATTTTCCCTATTGTATTTTTTTAGTATTGCTTATGATTATATGTAAGGAAAAAATCTATTAGGAGGAGAGGAAATGCATCATCCCCAGCTTATTGTTGACATGGTATTAGCTCAGTGTTTGTTACATTTCTGGTAATGAACAAGTTTAAACGCAGCACTCCATCTCTCCAGCAAAACACTTGGCTATATGAACAGCAGTAATATTCCAGCTGAGCCTGCTGAGAAACGTGTTTATTATCTCTCAGAAAAAATAATCTCATTCCTCTCTGATCCATCTACTGTATTATTACCTAAGTGTGCATTTGGAGGTACTAGATCAGCTAATGTAAGCCCTTCAGCCAGCAAGTATTATCACGTGTATTTCCATTAACTTCCATTCTCCATAGTCATAAGAAGGACAGCCTATAAAATACTGCAATTGCATTTGCAATTGTTAATTACTGTAAATTCAGTGTTTGAGATAAAAGCATTTGCCCTCTTCAGGTAGGTCTTCTTCCTGATGTATCATGGTTATTACAGCTTTTAGTTGGATTCACAGTGGTGAGGTCCTGTGGTGGGGGCTTCTGCCTTTCACCAGCACGCAAGACCTGACTCAGACCTTCCCAGCACTACAGCCCCACCAGGCCCAGGACTTTTTTGGCTCAAACCACATCAGATCAGAGTGCAGATCCAAGAGGCGTGGGTCAGAAGGGGACTGATGAGGCTGTAGTCTGCTAGATGAAATCAAGACACTTTCTCCATCTTTTCCTATTCTTTACATGGCTGTAAGGAAAAATATTTCCTGGCTGACTCCACCTGTGGTTTACTGAGTAATGGGAGTAATGGCATTCTCAATAACGCATTTTGCCTGAGGAAAGCACTGTAACTTTGTTAGCTTGGAGGAGAGCATGGAAATGGGAAAATGGGATGAGAAAGCTGTTTTTAAATCAATTTGGAGATCTATGCCAGATTGGGGTGGGCAGCACGAGCCAGGCAGGTCAGAGAGCAAACGGGCAAATTCGCCATCAAGCACAGCTCCCTGAACTAGATTGATTCATTCCTTTTTCCTTTTTCTTTTGTTCAAGAAAAGGTTTATTTCTTACAAATCTTAAAATCAAATCTGATGTAAGCCACAGAGCTAAACCAAGTTCCGGGACCTTGCTTCCTTTCCTCTGAATGCCAATCTGCTACAGATGTGTATACATCTTCTGGTGATTGCTTTCTCAAGAAAAGTGGATAAACCTCACGCTGGTCCTAAGTTAAACTGCTAAAGGTGACTCCCCAGCCTGAACTAATAATTCAATAGGGTCAGCCATGAAAGTCTTCCCATATTAAGTTAGTTGTATAGAAAAAGTTACAAACTTGCTTCTTGGTAACCTGTTTTTCTCTATTTAGCTTAGACTTCCAGACTACCGTCCCTCATGACCAGGGAATCTGCCATGTATGTGGACACCTCATCTCCTGCATGCTACTGTGGGATAGGCACCAGCAGTACATATGCAATGCTTGCCATGGTCCAGTTCTATTTCTGGATGGGTGTTTACATCTGAGATGTCTGCCAGCACGGTTATCGACAGCTAAAAAACAGGCTTGGTGGATGCAGCACTGCATTTGGAGAGTGCTGCTCTGTGCATGCTGTCCTGGTGTCTCCTGCCTTCTGACTTCCTCTGATTTGAAATCAAGGTCTCCAACACAAGTGGTCAGCAAGTAGGGATGCATCACCAGGGCCTCCTTACAGTTAGACACAGAATGTATTTTCATGCCAAGCAGGTCCCTCTGAAAGTGATTTAATTAAAGCTTCTGAATTAATAAGCCTATCCTTCATTAGTAGCCAGAGTAATAAAAGCAGCATGAAATGTCTCTTTAATGAAACAAAGCATACCTAAAAAGTGAAGAGGAATGTGAAAAATCCAGGTATACTCTGAGAGCTGCTGTTGCTGCTGTCGGCGCAGTGTTATAATGACTATCAGACAACTGCTGTGTGCGTTCTAGTGAAGCAAGAAAGACTGAACAAAAGATTGCCTATCAGAGAAAAACGGAATCAGCTTTGGAAGTGAAAAATACAGGTATAACAGGAAGAACCTGGGATCTGGTACTGTGCAGATATTCTTCTAGACCAGAACAACTCATGCGTTCAGAGGTGTACTGTAAGGTGTTTAACCATTATATCTCTCCATCTCTCCATCAGGAGAGCAGTGGAACAGACTACCTAAACCCTCTTCTGTGTGGATGTTTGTGACTCTATGAAGAAAAGTCCTAAACACAGAGACCCCCGAGCGTGGCAGATACTGAGACCCAGATCACCAGGTTGTATATCAGGCTCATCACTAATTCTGGATGCATCACATGCGGCTAAGCACCTTCTGTCTCTTCCTGGAGTTTGCTGTTGTTTTGTAGTTTTCCCCAAGTTTTACAATCTACTGTTACAAACCTAACACAATTGTATCTCTGGCACAGCTGGGGGCTCCCAAAGCTAGTTTTCTAAAGAAAACGTATTTTCCATCCACTGCCTCCATAAGCCTCCCTACTGAGAAGAGTTTATGCTTAGCTACATTCAGGACATGATAAGTGCAAAAGAAAAGGAGGTAAAGTGAGGACCTAAAGAGCTGTATCAAATTTTATCAGTGGAAGTTTTGGCGATGAATATGATCCTATTTTCTTCTGTTTAGTGCATTTTGGAGTTCATTTTCCACGGAAACCTCCTCATCCACCTAAGGGATATATTTTTTTTCAAGTACCTAAGTGGGTGAACTGGTCAGACTCTAATTGTGTCTGAAAGGCTGCAGTTGACATACACTGGAGACTTAATTACGTAGTGTACAGCTCCATCTGTCAGCTGCAATATCTTTTGTTACCAAGAATTAGACTTCCATAGAAGATGACGTGACAGATTCAATTTGCTTTCACAAGGATAACTGTTATGTGGGCATTTGAATGATGCTGCAAATCAGAGCAACATTTGCATTCCTTGTGTGTACTTTGAAATGCTATTTACAGAGTGGCTTGTCCAAAATATAAAGCTAAGATTGAACGGGTGGCAGCCAATACAAAGCTAAAACCAGGAAACAATTAATTAAAGTATCATGGAATGGAGAACAGTCTTACACAACACTGGGTAAAGATTCACCCATATACATGTAAAAAATCCCGAAGAGGCTTGTTTTGTGTGAAGTTAATGGGAACAGCTCTTGTATTAAAATTCAAGCTCTTTAACAGCAAATCTGTTAGCAAAATGTAAAGACCATGAAATTCCAGTTCGGGAGGGAGAAGGGATAAAGTTTTCCCTTAAACTAGAGATTTTCTACCTGTTCACTATAAAGCCTTTTCAAGGCTGATGCAGAAGCTGCAGAACTATGGAAGCATGATGGCTATAACTTTCATTTCTGCCTTTGTTGATAGCTCACAGATCGCATCTCCAGATTCACTGTGAGGTAAACAATTATCCACATGGCTGGGTAAATCCAGCTCATGGTTACGTCAGCCTTGCTGCAACCCAGCCACTGAGATAATCTGATCACATCCAGTTGTGAGTCCAGAGCTTCCAAGGGACCCCAGTACCCTGGTATCACATGTTGCAGGAAAGAAGGAACAAATGCTATCTTCAAATATCACATGTGAATCATAAGTTTTCCTCCAAGTTTTTGTAATCATGTGTTCCTAATTTGTCTTACTACACATATCTCTCCCATTTCAGTTTGGAAGCCCACACAGCCTACAGGGGAAGCAAAGCAACTGATAACAAGCTGGCATATTTACAAGGAGAAAAAACAAAGAAGAGGGGAAAAGTATACTATGAGAGATTCTGCTATTTGCTCTAAAATACAGAGACTTGCTTGTTAGAAAATGCTTTTCACAACTGATTTAATTTGAAGTGTGGGGGGGGAATCTCCTTCATTTGCTCACAGGCTGCAATGTATTTCAACTGATGAACAACAACATTATTTTTAGCAAGCTATACATTCACCATACAGCAGTGCATCTGGAAGTCTAACCTGCCATTATGTGAGCATGCAATATAGAGCTCTGAAAAACTTCCTCTATTTATCAGCTTTTGAAGTCAGTGGTTGCCCAATTACCTCTGAAATTGTGACAATCTTAGTTGAAGCTGAAAAGCTTTTATTGAAAATCTACGAGTAATCTTCTGTAAATGTTAGTCATGAACAACGCTGCTAAATCATAAAAATATAACTGCTTGTGATTAATCTGGGGAGAGACATTAACATATTCAGTTCTAAATGATCTCTCATCCCAGCATCCAGTAAGTACCAATAAATTGAATTAGCTTATTTAGTGTGAGGTTTGCTGGGAGCTGGTTTGTAAACCTCCCCTAAGTTTCTCTTTTGGCATCCTGGGAAAAGTATGGAAAGTTCAACCCCAGATCAGTTTTCCTGAAAATGGCACCAGTTTACAAGGATCTGAAAGCTTGTCAGCATCTAAAAGAAGCACTCTTCTGAATGCACCTCTAACGCTCCTTTTACATGCAGGTTTTACTTCCCAAAGTACTAAACAACCTGAGGCCAAGTAAACCATGAGTTCTTCCTAACTGCATCCCATTTCAAGCCTACAGCCTCTGCTCAAACTGGACCTGTTCCTGTCTGCTTCCTGTGCACCCTGGGCATTTAGATTTGCAATGTGTTATGCAGTCATGAAACAAACAGGAGACAGAAGCAGAAGACCAACATTACCAAAGCCAGTGAAGGCCATCATGTACATGTGGAGGAGCATGTACAAACATGCCATAGCTGGGAACAGAGAGGCAGAGCTATGTGGAGTTGCTCTGGACTGTAACTGTGTATAGAGGCTGTCCCCATCCGTATTTTCACGGATAAGAGCTATCAGAGAAAACCGATGTGCCCATTAACATGACAGGGATGCACGGTGTTTGGCTTCTCAGTAACAGAGCAGTAGCTGAAAGGCAGATGTATGCAAAGGATGGGAAGGATGTCAATGTTATGGGTTGGCAACAGCAGCAGCTCTGAGCTGAAACCAGCTCAGAGTGAAACCATAACCCCGCAGACTCCACTAACCATGTGTGGATGCATTTTCCACAGTAATTTGTATACTTTGCAAATACATCAAACAGACCACTTTCTCTGCTACAATTAATTCATATCTACTTCCATTTTGACAAACTGTAATTGGAGCCGAAGCTGAACAAGAACTAATACTGGTTAATGAGAATTCACTAAACACTGATTTGAATATTCCTCTCGTTTGCAGCCTAACTGGAGCTTGAGAGCTGCTGAAGGGATGAAGCAAATCTAATGAACATAAAACCAGCCCATCAGTGCTGCTTGCTTAGAAAGGAATGGCTGAATTATGCTGCTGGAGCAGCTTGAGCAGCTGCAGAAATGTGTTCTCCAGAGGCCCAGCCAGCAAGGTGCCCCCGTGGCCAGGGCTCAGGGGGCTGCTCCAGGCTCCCTCCCAGCAGCCTCCAAACTGTGCCGTGCACAACCGCTATTCCCTGTGGAGATCAGCCAGATGGTAGAGCTATTCCATGAATTAATGCCTGCTAGCTGATGGCAACGCTGGGATGAAGGTGCATTCATTTCATCCTCATATTTATCCTCTCCGATGCCTCTCTGTCACCTTGCTAGCAGAACCATCCAGAGGCAACTTCATGGTGTTCTTCCTCTTCTGGGGCATTAGGGACAGAGAGGTGGGAGATGCCTGGAGATGGCTACAGGGGCCACATGGGCACCTTAGTACCTTTCACGTATAGGTAATGTTCTTTGCTTCCTACATGCACAAATCAAGCAGAAAAGTGCCTCAAATGGCTCAATTAAATCCCACCTAAGTGACACCATGGGAGCCTTTTGACCAATGCAGAAAGCCAAGATACGTTTTACTTCAGCAAAATGAGTAAATAGCTTCTCCAGCACAGCAGAAACAAATGTAGAAAACATGCAAACTTCAAACCACCACTTGGTGTTAAATACTTGTAAAAGCCTTTTTTCCTTAGATTAATCTCTCACGTTTATCTGCTATATACATTTTGGAGACACAGTGAAAATTGCTTATTTCTAATAAAATGTAGCAACTGTACCCTGAGGAAAAATTACTGTGTTATGAAATATTTTTCCCCTCTACCACAGCCAATTTAGTTTTCATTTAAAATTCAATAACTGCATCACACTCAGAATCTTCCATGACTGTCATAATGACTTTGAACAAAAAGTGTGCTGTAAACAAGGAAGATTAGAAAGACATTATTGAGGTAATTTCTCCTCAAGTTTCTTTCACACAGACAGAGATGCTGAAAATGGTTGCAACAGTTACCATGAGTATGATTTAGAAATAAATAGGGAAAAGGAAGCACTTTGTTCCGCAGATACTTCGGTAATAAAAGCATTACTTTCCCTATTTTATGTAAGTCCCCTTTCTTTCTTTGGTGGAAGGAAACACTTTGTTGTTTCCTCACAGAAATACTGATGTAACTGAAGAAGACAAATGATATAATATTGCTAGGATAATGCTGCCTGCTTGCTGCCCCACTGTCTTCCCCTGCATCTCAGGAAGGGGCTCTGACAGCGGCGCTGGCAGAAATGTGCTGCTGTACAGGAGCTGCTGGTCAGCGTCCCGAGTCCCGCACCTTGTGGCTTTGTCAGTGGCAGCCCCTTCAGAAAAATGTGCAGGAAGAGGAGAGCCCCTTTTCTCTTTGCTCAGTCTCTGAAGACAAATTCTGGCCCTAGCATGTAGAAGGGATAGAAATGTCCAAAAGAGCCTCTCTTGCCCACCCATGGCTCTGTTCCCTGCTGGGTACATGGCCAGGCATACCCCCCCAAACAGCCCAGAGCCTGTTTTGCAGAAGGCAGCTGAATTTCTGCAGACGTATCCAATGAGTAAAGCTGTGCACATCCAACTGCATCACTTGGTGTCATTCCCTACATAAAGCATCTTCACATTTGCAAGAATCATTTCTATCACTTTTGTTTTAACTCAAATCACCCTTACAGCTAGTAGGAAACCAGTGCACTGTAGGACGAGTGCTGTGACACTGTCTTGCCTTGAATGGGGACTGTGGCTAATGGAAAGCAGTGGGGAACTAAACAATTTGGAAGGTCCTTGTAGAGAAAGCAACCAATGTGGATGTTTTTCTTCTGAGACCAGTTCAAGAGCATTTCCTTTACGAAGACTTCTGGTGTTTTTTTCATCTGACTGTACTGTAAGGTCAGTCTTTGCCTGACAAATTGTGACCTTCCTTGAGCCCATGGACTCCACAGCTGCTGGGAAATCCTTTCCTTTTCTAAGGAAACCAGACATAAATCCCTCCAGAAACTTCTACAAACCATAAAAATAATCTGCAATTCTTACTTCAAGTAAATTCCATTATATGCAATTGCAAAAAGGCAACTGGGAAAAAAAAGGGAAAAAATAAGGGAAAAGCTCATTTCGGTGAAGCTGAAAATTGCATCATCATCATAAACCAGCATAGTATATTTTGCAATTCTCTACTTTTCCCACCCAAACAAATAGGGAAAACACAGCTGTACTTCCTATGGAAATGCAATGTAACAAGCTTTCTGTGCTATTGCTGGTGTTTCATGCTCTTCTAGTACAACCTAATGGGAATAATCTCTGGGAGGAAGGTGAAAATTCATAAAGCTGCTCTCCCTGATCATACCTACCAGCCACAGCTCCTGCACCCACTGAAACCTCACCCTTGAAGCCCTGTTCTGTTCCTCCTTCTCTCCCTTGGCTCTTTGGCTGCTCTTAATATCACCTACGTTGTAACACACCTGCACAACAGAGATGCCCGTTGGTGCTGCTGGTTTTCAGGGGGCAAAATGAAGTACCCTGTGCAGTTGGCTATTCTCAGGTACAGAGCGCTGGTCAGTCAAAACCTGCTTCTTATCTACGCCCTGTGGGATCTGTTCAAAGTGAAATATTAGAGTGGCTATTACAGTCAACTTCAATTTTAACAGCAAAACCTGCTCTTCC
Organism: Psilopsiagon aurifrons; assembly: GCA_025447955.1. Taxonomy (NCBI): domain Eukaryota; kingdom Metazoa; phylum Chordata; class Aves; order Psittaciformes; family Psittacidae; genus Psilopsiagon; species Psilopsiagon aurifrons. Next base: position 6,021 of record JAOEHY010013483.1, on the reverse strand, counting down.
CTTCTGTCTCCAGGGCTGTACAACAAAAGAGACCTAAGCAGCTTCCTTCTCCCTAAAGTAGGACTATATGCTCTTATTTAACAGAAGCATTTAAACTCGCTTCTAAAAAAATCGGGTTTGATTCTTCTCCTGTTGTTTAATCAATGTACTTTAAAACGCTGATGATAGTTTTCAAGGGTTCTGGCAGGTGATTAAGCCAGAGGAAGTACCTGTATGCTAAGCCCTGATCAGATTTATGCCAGACAGAAGTAGTAGCGCTCTACAGGCACAAGATCATGTTAACACCATTGGCTTTCTGTCCTTCTTCATCTATCCGAAATACACATTTATATCCCACGAAGTGACAGGCCATTTGCAAGCAGAGTTAGCAGGACATGCCCTTTTTACAAAGCTATGGCATAGGCGTCAGCAAGGGGTATGGGAATCTTTGGAAAAAATGGACTGTGAATAGCAAACAGAGCTCTTCAGAAATAAAGCAGACTCCTGGAAGTAAGCAAGAAAGTACACAGGGTCAGAATCAGTCTCCTGCTGCACAGGACTGTTCTCAACAGCCAAAGCCACTACATGGATTTTCCACATCCATGTGGTGGGATGGTCTCTATCGTTTACAAAGAATTAGGTGTTCAGGTCAAGTATCTGTTCTGTGCTCTGTCTGAACCATTTGTTCAAATTGGGCTTCACAAAATATTTTAACATCGTACCATAGAAAAATCAACAAAAACATCCCTTGCATCCAGGTACTGTTAGATTTGATACTACCCATCTGATGGAAGGGTAACTCCCACAGGTTACTCTATTCCAAGAAATAACTCTCTGATGGAGTGAACAATTCAGAGAATTTACTAGATTTACTTCTAAGTACTGGTTCATATAAAAAAAAAGGCAAAGTTTCTTCTTTCTGATTATCTGAACCCCAGCTGGGAATGGGGACATAAGGACTGTGTAAGTCTTGATGATTTCATCCGGGATGTGAAAAGATTTGGCACCGGGTAGATTCATGCACATGACTCCTGACTCCAATACTGTTCAGCATTCGTCACTAGTCAGCTGCCAGTCTCTGCAAAACAAAGAGAAAACCTGCTGTCTCCTCAAGAACTGAAATGTGTCAACCACAGTAAAAAACAGTTTCAAATTCATGACAATCTTTTGTTATTTTCACACAGGATTTGCTGTTTGCTATAAACACTTGTTCCTAATCCTCAGTTTTGGGGAAAGTAAGAAACAAGAGGATGGATTCTGCTTAGTCTTAATGCCATGCTTTTGTGCAAGAGGCAAATAATCATGAAAGTACTTTACTAAAATCTGGCCACAGCATGCCAATTCAACAAGCAGTTTGGATTAGGAGATAAAAGGATACTGCTCAGTCTGATTAATCAAACCCCCTTATGCTTGCCAAAGCCTAATTATCCTTTGATCTACATTAATGACTTCAGAAAGCACAGTACACCTGGTGGGAGTTCTCAATGGGGAGCATTTTAGACCAAAAGGAAAACTCCTCCCTGTGTCACAAAAACCTAATTTGCTTATATCAGTAGAATCAATTGTTTCATACAGAACTGTGGTCTCCCACAGGTCCTGTTGGGTTGTATCAAAAGATAACATATGCAGTTTTTGCCAGTATCAAAAAGCTGTCATTTGACAGATAGCAAAGTCCATCTCAGGGTGACTTTAAAAAAATCCCATTGCTACTGCATGCTATTGCTGTATGTAGCTTTTTATTGAACAGTCTCACTGTAACTCACATGGGTACAGAGGCACGTACCTCAGTTTTCTGCAGTCTCAGTGAGATGAATGAGCTGCTCGTATTCCAATTTAAAAGTCAGCGAGAGATTAATTTACAATCCAGATCCAGAAACATTCACATGGATAAGGATGACACAGCACCACAAAAGAAAAATCTATGAATAAAGCAAGTCACCCCAGATTTGCTTGATTAAACAAATCCTATCATTACAGCAAACTGCTGAAAGCATAAGGTTTGTGCTTGTGCAACAGGAACTCCGATCAGGAATTTACGATATCTAATGGTACTTTATGGTCATCTAATGGTAGTGGCATCCAGGGCCAACAGAAACACAGAGAAATATGACAATTGCTTCTAGCAAGTCTACCTGGAATTGTTTTGATTTAGAAGAAAGTTCAGGATTGGCATGAGTAACATGAATCAAGATGCATGTGTGAGCCCTGGACAAAACAGCTGAACAAAGCTTTAAAGAATGGTCTGCATTTGTAACATGACCAAGCTATGGTAAACTAATAACAGCCACAGGGATCTTTTTTTGTCTCCTGCATGCTGTTGAGGATAATTTTGGGAAGCTTTACCAGCTTTACCATTCTTATATTTTATATAAGAATGAACTGTATCAAAATAGCAGTTGTCTATGGAGAACTCAGAAGAAGCAAAGAAACCAACACTCTGGTGTTTCCTTTGGGTACATGAATATTTGACAGTCCTGGAATAAACCAGTGCTGGAGTTTTGCAACAAAATGACAGACATGAGTTGTGCTTGCCAGAGAATCTTGGAATGTATTGGTTTCATAGCAATATGTGGAGAAAAGGAGCAGATCAGTATGGTAACGTCATTCAAAACAAAACATCTCCAAGGCTCCCGGTGTCCTGCTTCACGGTATTGACTTCCCACATGGGTGGTGATTCAGCTTAACAGTCATAGGATCCAGTGAGACAAGATTGACTTTTTGCTTTAAATTAAAAAGACCCAGACTTTCCTGATTTAACAATAACCAAAACCAACTAGCGGCGTGTACCTAGAGAAAATAATTTATCCTGACCATCAGGCCAGACAAGCTTCTGGGAAGTGATTCTCCCTGCAGATTCACTGATACTGCTAGACACTATTGGATTCAAAAAAGACCACTTCTTCACATCTGTTTACACGATGGTATGTCTTAGTTCAGGGCTTTCAGCTGATTCAGAGAAAACTCCAGGCACAAACTCGCTAACAGAGTTTTCAAGTTGACAAGCAGGTATTCTTCATTGCAGTGCCGGGACACACGGGGGGGGGGGGGGGGGTAGCTCCTCCTAGCGTGTGTCTCTGTATTGCCACATAGGCCATCTTTATAGAGTCACTGGGCATACATACATATTCATGAGGCTACACATGAATTACATCATTTTCCAGAAAGCTTCCCTCATACGTACAAAATGTGATGGTGGTCTTTGAGAGTCCTTCTTCCAACAATCTTCATAACTGCTGCAGTCTTTGAAGCACCAGAGTAATTGGCATTACAGACATAGAAATCATCCTGTCCTTCTACTTATCAGGTAGTTTAACTGTGCCCATCCTGGACATCTGCTAGTCCCAGAAACTCCCCATCCCCAGGTTCTGTTTTCCTATTGTTTTTCTTACACTTTTTGTACTAAGGTCCGAAGGACCTGAAACTGTCAACCACCTTCGAGCACTTCAGTTATTTTCCATTACAAATCCATCAAACTTAACATAACTTTGAACTGATTACGTTTTGTGCTTTTGTGCCTCCTTGTCCACAGCCGTCTTACCTCTGCATGCAGCACCAAGCAGCGTGCAAATGGCAGAATGGAACTGGAGAGTCTCCTACTATTAACAGCTTCCAGAACTCAGCTCAGTGACCAAAGCAGAGAGGACAAATCTTAAATCAAGCACAAGACAAATGGTTAAAGAGCTTGACGGAAAGATCAATGATGACACCCCTTTGCTTCTGTCTTCAGCATATTACGAGAACATAGCATTTTCTCTCGTAGCAGAATTCATTAGTTTAATGTGAAATGCTGTGGGAAGTGACAGCAACCATAAAGTTATGAAATGATTACATTTGTCTGAGAGAATGTTGCCTACAGCTCTTTTTTGTGTAGTAGTACTATTATTTCTTTTCCTATTTCGATATGATTCCTGCCTACATTTCATTCTTTTTTTCCCCAGATGACTTTATTTTAGCCCCTTTGAATTTTAATGCCCAGGGCACAACCTGTTCAGTATATCTACAGTCAGACTCTGTGGCTGTACAGGAGTTTGTGGCCATGAGAAAGCCCAGCACCTGGAAGAGAGGTACAGTCTTGCTGCTCATAAACCAACCTTTTCCATTCAGAGCAGCAAGGCACCTAAGTACCTACATATACCCATAGTGCATATAACAGCCTCAAATCTTGTCCTGCCAGACCCTGATAAACTCACACAATTCAGGCTTTAGTTGATATCAATCTATCAACCGGACTTCACTTATTTACAACAGCAGACGTTCTTGCCCTTTTATGTTTGCTTTGTACTATCATTTCCCTCTCATCAAGAAATAAACTCAATTACACTTTTGTCTGCTCCAGGCGTACTAATCAGCAGGCAAGTCCCTCAGTAAGCACAGCCATTTCCAACCTCTCACACAGAGATAGCTCAAAAAAGAAGTGTTACTTCTCTACCCCTCAAGGGGTGCAGGCACAGCCATTAATCTTCCTTTCATCTCATAGAATGCTAATAAAACAATCACCTTCCTATCTCTGAATTGGGTAGGTCCTAATTAACATGCTAATTGGGCAGATCTTCCCTAATGACTCCCAAAGCTCAGCAGTAATATGTTATTTCGATGGAAAGAGTCATCTAAAAGATAGATAGAATTAAAAACCTGGCAAGCCAGAACACAGTTTGGATAGACAAAACACTGAAATGGACCTTTCTGCTGCGAGAATTAACATTCTCCACCTGCCTATGCTACAGATCATATATTTACAGATCCAGCACCATGCAAGGTTCAGAGCAAGAAGCATTTTGAAGGTAATGCGCAGCTTAATAAAGAATATTGTTCAAGCAGAAAGGAACAATATACGAGTAACAATGAAGTTTTAAAATATATTATTAAACCTGTTTATTTAAATATCTCTCTAAATAAACCTGGCTTTTATGTACATGTTGTTTTGCAAACCCTGCAATGACAGCAGCTCTGGCAGTTTGTATTCATGAGTAACTTCAAGATGGGTAGTTCAAGCCTTAATGTAATTAGTCCACTGGGGCCAATATTGCGGTTAATGCAGTTAGAGGCTCAATATAATAAGATTTCTTAAAGACAGCATTCGCTCTTTTCACAAAATAGGCCTCGATCATTTAAATCCCCTGTTAAGCTAAAACAAAAATATTGGCAGATGCCATGAAAGTCATGGTTCTGTAGTTTTCTTTCACACACTCCTCACAGATAAAAGCAGAGTTTATGTTGGCAAAAAATTAGAAGGTTTGAGCATTATAAATCAAAAGCTTTGATTCGTCTCTCTTGAAACTTTTACTGCAGAAGTTCCTAAAAACATGGTCTTTCTCTACTACAGCTGCACATGTAGTTGATGAGCACACCAGAGCATGTTGGGTCTGAAAAGCAGCTTTCTGTGCATACCATGCATGCAACCGGACAATACTGCCTCACAGCCCACAGCTGTGTTAGGGAAGACAAATTCAATATGTCAGGACCACAAAGCAGCAGCTTTGTGCATCTGAGGCACACGCTCTAGGCAACTGAGACAAACCTGAAGCATATGATACAGTCCCAAACTTAAAAAGCTCAGAGGAAAACCAGATAATTTGCCCCTTCCCCATACTTTGGCGCACACAGAAGGAGAGATACTGGCATGGGGACACCATGATATTATTTTGTATGACATCTTGGACTTTATTTAACTCTATCTAAAAAAGCCATGAGAAGGAATCAGAACATTTTACGGCAATAGTTTGTTTCCTGATGCAGAACAATTTTTCATTTCTAGAAGATGCCAAAAGCTACAGTGAAATGTCCAGAAAGCCAACGGTATCCAGGGCTGCATCAAGAGAAGTGTGAGCAGCAGGTTGAGGGAGGTGATCCTGCCCCTTGACTCTTCTCTTGTGAGACCTCACTTGGAGTACTGTGTGCAGTTCTGGTGTCCTCAACAGAGAAAGGACATGGAACTGTTGGAACAAGTCGAAAGGAGGGCCATGAAGGTGATCATGGGACTGGAGCACCTCCTGTATGAAGATAGGATGAGAAAGTTGGGGCTGTTCAGCCTGGAGAAGAGAA